>WSTG01000031.1:0-47167 GCA_019616325.1 Ceratobasidium sp. 394 | reverse complement strand
AGGAAAGGTGATGGGCGTGGGAGTTGGCTTGGGCGGTGGCGCTTGCGCAGGCGGAATGGCGACAGGCTGGGTGGTGGGGGACGCTCGAGAACGTGATCGTGAGGCAGCTTTGGAAGCAGCGCGGTCATATGTTAATACGACTGAGCTATCCGCCTCGTGCATGGTAAATTCCTGGAATATCATTAGCGATGCACAAGAACAGAGGACCAAGAGACATACACCGGTGGTCGGATCGAATACCATAAACACATCCAGCTCTTTGGTCGCTTGTTCGACAGCCGTGAACAGATGCTTGTCCTCATTCTGAGAAGAGGTCAACCAGAGCTTACACGCGTTTCAATCTACTCACGTTGGAGCCCAACTGTTCTACGTCAAGTGCCACCCCGTCCTGGACTACACGGGGAGGGTTGGCAGCCTGCACCTTGCCAGCTTTACGCACATCAATCGACTCTGGCTTGAAGTGGTCTATTTCAAGTCAGCACTAACCACTCTCAGCAACGCACTTTACTCACACTTGAAGCTGTGGTATGTCGACTGAGCAGCATTCCGACGCGGGTGCTGTGCTGGCTCGAGCATACGCAGGACACTCTCATCGAGATTAACCGTACAGCGACCACCAGGAACGGACGAGGCAACCCCCCATGACTTGGCCTCGATCTGTGCCATAGACGAGAGGTGAGGAAGGGTGGTGGTGGTTGGCGGCAAGAGCTTGCGCTGATTCCTGAACCCGCACGACGGGAACTGATCGACGGACCCTTGAGGGAGCGCTAACCGGTGTTTCATATACAAATCAGGATACTCTAACGGTACAATAATAACCCAACTACCAAGAAACCCAACCCAAAGAATGGCCCAAGCAGCAATGAACAATAAATCATAGATCCCCCGGAGCGGCATAACGCACGGGGACATTCTTTGCCTAAAAAAGGACGAGTCAGTCCCACGAATGGCGCATACATTCCAGGCTAGACGTACCTTGCGTTGTAATTCTTCTAGCCGCTCTAGACGCCCAACTCCCATAGGTAGGTTCACCAGTGAGTCACCTATGCCTTTTTTGAGCGCGCGCAATGCCTATCCAGCATGCGACTCACCCTCAATGGCAGCCAACCAGGAGAATACCCCAAAGTCCCGTCGGGGGAGACCCAGAGGCAACCGAGGCACGAATATTGCAACCACAAAACCTAGTATTAGAACCACTGTAACATCCGTTAGCGAAAGCTAAACGTCGTTTAATCAACCTTACCGAGTAGCGCAATGATGAGCCATACAAGATAGACTTTAACGTATGCGACGGTCTGTTCCGGCATCAGACGCTTGTTGCTTGTGATCCGCTTCAACTCACTTTATCCGGATACTTGTGCCCGACAATGGCTTGACTCCCGACCAAGTAGGGCAACTAGACCGAGGCTATTAGTCAGAACGGGAGCATATACTAATAGGGAAATCTAACTAGATGTTGCGAATCAACGTCTCCTAGTACGTCCTCCAACTCGTCAGATTTGATGAAAGAATATCCGTTTGGTTCCGTTCCATTTGAGAATGATACGACCTGCACCTCCATTAGGCTCGTCTTTAGTCATAGAATTGTACTACCTACTGTTGGATTCGGCAGATACGGGAAATCTCGCCCGTTGTCCTTTGTCATTATATTACGAGCGTTGGAATGAGCGTTCCAAAATGCGATCCATTTTCCAGTTGAATTCAGCCCGCGTTGCACCCCCTCCAATGTCGGCCCTTCTTGCTTTTTACCCGTAGTATTAAAGTCACGGCCGCTGTACAAGAACCCCAGCGTAGTAGGAAGACCCGCAGTCTAAATTACAAGTCTGGTGTCATTTCTGCAACCTTGTCGATACCGCATAGACTCACGTTATTGTAAGAGTCGAGGAAATGTGATCGAATCTCTTGTACGCATATAGCCCCGTCGTAACCAATACGGGTTCGAGCTGTTGCATTACCTTGCCCGTCAGCGTACTGGTAAAACTGGCCACGTGGGGCATAAGTTTCGTTCAAACGGACAAGAACGAGATCAATCGTCGTCCATCCAAGGCCACTCTCGCCTCGGTCGAGGGGGTACGACCGGAACTGGTGGGAGGTACCGTCGTCCGGCCATTTACCTAGGATAGATGAGATACGCGGAGGCCCCGCAGAGATAAAACGATAGAACTAACCTGCAATCACTATATCTTGTCCCGCTATTTCTCCGGGTGTTGGCATATCCCCGGCTGTAAGCTCGGTCAAGTTGACAGATGGGAGTTGGCTCAAGTCTGGGTTCGTAACCTCGGCAAAGCTAAGCAGCCCCTGGAGGCATGCCCTGGTGACATACACGTAGGTGGAACGTTGCTGCGTCGACCTGGGCACACTAAAATAAAGCAAATCAGTTGGCAGCGCAACACGTACGAGAGTAAGAGCATACAGGAAGATGCCGTTACCCGTTTCGTTAAGTGTCTGGCACACAGTACGTTCTCCCCACCTCGGCCATCTTATCGTCTCCCCTACGGCCGTAGTGCTTTCAAGTTTCCCAGATGTAGTAGCGTTGGCCCATACTGCCGTCATGTTTGGAAAGTAGGTTCCAAAGCCAGCACCGCCATTAATTAGTTGACGAGTGTAGACTTCGGCGAAATGAACTGCATCGGTTTGGTTGCTACCCGTTTGGCGCGGAATCCAAAAGGACCGATCTTTGGGCAGATGAGCTGATGCGGAGAATGGGGTCAGAGACCACGAGTATTGGAAGTTCTGTGTGATAAGAGTTGGGCGTAGTTCCCGGGGCTATGTGGTCACGGACATACCGCAATTATAGAACTCAGGTTGGCTGCCCTTTCAAGGTCACCGGGTGATAAATCTCCTATAATGGGCACCTCGCGGAAAAGGTCGGCTTGGGTCTGCACAGATCAATTGGGGTGAGCAAACCAGCAAACCCAGCTGCAATCAATAGCACATACCACCTGCCTCGTATATATATCTATAACACGGCCGAATGCAAAAACAAGACATGCAGCAACAGTGGCCGTGAGTAGGAAAAGTACGATGCAGATCGACCAGGGTACCGAGCTAAGACGCCCAAATCAGTGATTTAACACCAAAGTGATGTTTCAGCGGGCTCACTCGTAATTCTTGCGCCGCGAGCGATTCGTTCCTCGGTGTTTGAATAACCGCCGATAAAGCAGTAGTATTGCCGCCCAAGGGCTGTCTGGATTGGCGGTGTGGTAGTCTAGTTGGCTAAGGGTTACGCCACCGTCACCATCCATGGACTCGTGAATAATAGTTGCCCATACTACAAACTCAGTAAAGTGAAAGGAAACGACTTGAGCATACTCACAAGCAGCTTCAATCCCCCGCCTGGAAAGATCGAGGAGGCTCACGCCCAACGTCAAACCAACTACCCCATAGATGCTACCTGCAATCAATCGTGTCCAAAACATAGGGAGCCCATTTGCGGCCGGGATCAAGAACATGATAATAGGAAAAGAAACAACGCTAAATACCCCATGAGTTACGAAGCTGACGGAGCACCCGAACAACGCACCAAAGGATAGCATGGAGAATTAATGGTAGTACGGGCGCAGGTTCGAATCGGTCCAGCCAACCAGTGCCACCTGCCAATCCAGCCGGCACAGGGCTGTGGGGCAAGGGAGTGTTGGGCAGTGCGGTTGAATGACGCTTTGATCTTTCTTCGGCTCGAGAACGTTGTCTTAGATTGACCAAGGGGACACTGTCGTCGCTGTTGTTGTACGGGGTGTACGGGTCGGTGTAAACATCGTTGTGAAAGTCGGATGGGTTGACTGGTGCGTAGGTTACATGCCTATCTCTTTCGACAGTGATAGGAGGAGGCCTGTGGCCATGTGCTGGCGTATCTTCGAATGGATCGTGCATGTCATCGTCATCATCACTGCTTCTTCGGCGGGGGGACTGTAAGTTAGGGGATTATTGGATATCCGGTAGCTACTTGAAAGGCGACAAACCACCGAGCGAACCGAGGACTCAGGAGCAGCCGTAGTTCCCGGTTGGTGGTATGTTGGATCGCTCGTAGGGTCGTAGGGGGTCATGGTAGCACAAACCAGGTATCGATGATGGGGGGTATGAAGGTAGGGAGCCCAACCAAGCAAGTGGGCCCGTTAAGTAGCGTTCAAGAATTGCTGTTGCTCGCGGGCGTTAGAAACCGAACACCGGAATGAGTCTGGCGAAGCAGATAAATCTGGTAAGAAACGTGCACTGCTGGGGTATATATCGGGTGCGAGTTGCGCATTCAATGAGATAAGCGCCCACGCCAAGCGCCAGAAGTTCACGGTTGCGGCAGTGTGTAGTCGGAAGTCAGACATTTCACCGATGAAAGCGCGTAGAAAAGGCAGTGGAGAACATTTGGGAGTTTTCCAAGGCAATCGAGGTGCGGAATGGAACACCTATCGGCTCGGCGCTGGACGGCTCTCCGCATCATTCCAGGTTCCGATTACCCAATTCTACCGGGGGCTCCCGATTTTCAACAAACCCCACATATAAGAGCTGAAACACCCCAACAGCTCCTTACACTCATCCACCTCTCTCACTTCACCCTCATCCACTTCAACACTCATCATGGTCGCCGGTGCTGCCCGCAGGTCCCTCTTCCAGACCTGGTTTGCCGTTGAGGTGAGTTAGAGTTTCAGCCTGTTGGAGTCGTCGATCAATTTTTTTTCTGCAGGCTGTTCCTATCTACGCCGTCGTTGTCGGCGCTGTTGGTGGGGCTGGGTGGTACCTCACGCGCCTTGCTCGTGGTCCTGATGGTATGTAAAGCACCGCGAGTGCCCCTGAACCTTTTTCTGACGACACAGCATAGTTGTCTGGGACCGCCGTGGCAACCCTACCCCCTGGATGTCGGTCCAGCAGGGCATGCAGACCAAGCTCATGTCCGTCAACCAGAAATTTGATAAAGTGTATGTCTATCCTTTCGATCCGTCTTTTCTCGTCCCGTTCCTTCCTAGTTTAGTGTTTGGGTCGCTGACACGTTCGTTTCCCCTTCTGGAACCAAACATTACGCCCTGTTTCCCCATCTTTTCCTTTCCAAAGTCTATCCTCACGCATGGAAGAGTCACTGATTCTTGCCGCCTGATCATTCTTTAGTTGGACCCGCGATCGCCTCTGAGCGCACCGTTCCTTGCTTTCTGTTGCCCGGGGTTTATAGACTGGCTGTGATAGAGCACTAGACTACACCGTTTCTAGACACCTCAAGTCAACCCATTTTTGTTTATTACTTGCACGGCATTATATATATTTTTGATTCCAAGCGTGCGCGCGTGTAGCCGCCCCGTCCAACGGGTGCAATTTTTCATGTCCAATCGGACTTGAGTCCCGACCACCTCGACCCCGCCATGCCTCCTCGACCCTGTGAGCTCTGCCACGACGCTCGCGCTATTCTCAAGAGACCCAAAACCGGTCAGCAAATATGCAAAGAGTGTTTCTTCCGAGTGTTCGAGACAGAGGTGGGTCGAGTCTGGGAACCGCATTTTGGAAGCTTGAGCTCAGTTCCGATAGGTCCACAACACGATCGTTGATGCAAAGCTGTTTAAACCTGGTGATAGGGTTGCTATTGGTGCATCGGGAGGCAAAGGTACGTCATGCGAGGGACGTGTACGCGAGAAGAGAGCTCATCTGCAGCAGACTCGACCGTGTTGGCACATTGTATGAAAGTGCTCAATGACCGATACAACTATGGCCTCGAGCTCTTCCTACTGTCGATTGACGAGGGCATCACGGGCTACCGAGACGATTCTCTCGAGGTCAGCGTTAATCTTTCCCGCATGGCCTCTTGTAACCGGCTCGAGGCATACAGACAGTCAAGCGAAACCAACAACAGTACGACTTACCTCTCAAGATCCTAAGCTATGACGAGCTATACGGATGGACAATGGACAGAATCGTCGAACAAGTCGGGCGCAAGAACAACTGTATGTCGCGCCACATTTTCTCTGGATTCGGCTCGACAATTCTTGCTATAGGTACATTTTGTGGCGTATTTCGCAGGCAGGCATTAGATCGAGGAGCTGCGCAGCTAGGCGTCGACCATATCGTTACCGGGCACAATGCCGACGATATTTCAGAGACAGTCTTAATGAACAGTGCGTACTTTTTTGCTGCCCTCTGGTTTCTCGGATGAATTTACTTTTTGGTAGTCATGCGTGGAGATATCGCTCGACTGGGTCGATGCACTCTGATATGTACACAAGGCGAAGACACTATTCGACGATCAAAGCCGTTCAAGTATGCATATGAAAAGGAGATTGTGCTCTATGCGCACTTCAAGAAGCTTGATTACTTTTCGACCGAGTGCATTTACTCTCCAGATGCGTATCGAGGGCACGCGCGGGTGTTCCTAAAGGACTTGGAAGCTGCTCGACCCAGTGCGATTATTGATATTATTCATTCCGGCGAGGCGTTTGCTGTACGGGAAGAAGTTAAGGTTATGGCCAAGCCTCAGCGTGAGTGGTGTTTCGGTCCGCGCAGATTAAATCACTGACACGCTGTTTACAGAGACTTGCTTGCGATGCGGCTACATTTCTAGCAACGACCTTTGCAAGGCGTGCATGATGTTAGAGGGCTTGGAGAGGGGCCTGCCCCAACTTGCAATTGTAAGTCCAGCATGATCCATCACTTTAACTACTAACATAGCCAAAACAGAAAGACCGAAGGAATAAAGAGTTCGAAGGACCGATGCCCGAAAATGCGAGGACAATACCTGTATTCGAGAGGACTCCCAATGTGTCAGTCAAGCCTGCTGAAGAAACAACCAGTGTATTATAGCGACCCATTATCTACACGCGAACATCTGATCCAAGATATAAAGGCAGCTCAAAGCGCCATTACAACTTTCGTTTTCCTTCAAAAGCAGAATATAGCCTATCGCACCGCGCAAGTAGCTCTGCCCCAACTTCTGCATGTTCCTCCCATTCCTCAACCGGCTGCACCCCGACGTACTCGGTCCCCCAAATGTTGGTTTCTGCACCATACCGCGTAGGCTGATAATCCGAGTCTCGAGTCTTTGTATCGTCAGCAGCATCAGCGGGGGGTTGACCAGACTGCTGTTTGGTCCCGGCGTAGCTTGCCAGCGAAGGAAGAATCGCGAGGGAAACTAGAGCAACGTGTACTGTCGATATTGCTGCTTTGTACGTCCAGATCGGATGATGCTTGGACCCAAGCAGACGCGCCTAGTTGATAAATTTCAGTCGGAGGGTCAGGTCAAGATAAATCGCAAAACGTACAATATAAAACGCCAAAAACATGAGTTTGTCCAAGAGCCAGCCGGTATGCTCGATGAATATGTTGGTCCCGGCAACTCCGGGATGCACAACAAAGTGACGAAGTTGTGCGTCACCCGAGGACCGTTTCCTTGCTTCTGTCATGTCTAGCGTGCACGCGAGCAAGTCGGTGGAATATTTTGAAGCTTCGTACGAGCGGTTAGTTTTTATGAGTTGCCAGTCGTCGAGCCCGGGGAAGAACGATGGTCGGCCTTCCAGGGAAGACATCCACATCACGCGCGACTGGTCGTAGGGATTTCGTAGAAGTAAATCGCGCAAAGCTCGTACCTACACAAAGCTTAGTCCAGCAGGCTTGCACACAATCAAGATGACATACCAAGACATAATGCCCGAAAACGTTGCATTGCCAGACCCACCCCAAGCCATCTTCACTCGTCTCGCCAGAGCCCTGGATCTTGAACCCAGGCGCGGTGAGTGCGGTCTTGAACCCAGTGCACATCTCGTAGATAGCGAGTGGCCAGTTTATACCCATAAATGACCCAACTCCAGCGTTCAAAACCATATGGGTGATATAGGGAAACCTTCATGTCTGTATTAGCACAGAGGTTGAACGCGAGACGGGCAGACCTCACCGCTGCTTGACGCTCTCTGCGCACGCAAAGACCTTGTCCACACTCGACAAGTCCAAGCTCACAATCTGGATGTCCAAGTTCTTTCGAAATAGGTCGCCATGGTTGACGTCGATATTTTTAGCCCTTCGTCGAGCTAGTTCCTTGTCAAGAAGCTGAAAGAGCTGGTCGCGGGCGGTCTCGGCTCGTTTTTGGCTCCGACACGCGAGAATCAAAGTTGCACCCGCAGCAGGCGTGTAGGGAGGCGTCTCTGTTAATTTACGAGATAACGGGGATTTTTGCGCCTCGGGAGACGCGTCGCAGGGAGAGCTTTGTGAGAGCTGAATGAGCAGACGGTGACAAACACCAAATCCGACGCCTCTACAAGGACATTAGCCAAATACGAGAGCTAGCATGGCCAATACTGACCCATTAGCCCCAGTAACCAGAATGATAGGTTTTTTCTCTGCCATGGCGAACTTTGGGGATTAGCATCGTAAGGTCGGTGGCGTTTTTAAGAAATCGAATGACACGCGATGCTCACGTGATACGCCATACAGATACAGTTTTGTCCGATTGAACAAATCTATGTAGCACACTACAACAACCCAATACTAAGATAACAGGGCTACAATGCTCTACAAGAGTAATCTACACTCAAATCCCACCCTCGGCCATCTTGGCCTTGTAATAACTGAAAGAACGCATCAGAGTCGTGGCCGGACGCATGCAAAAGCGTCACTCACCGAACCATCTCTTCAATACCCATCTCCACAGTCCAACGAGGCTCCCACTGAAGGATCTCTTTGGCACGGGTTGTGTCTGGGCGACGCTTCTGCGGGTCGTCAGTCGGCATCGGCCCGTGAATGATGGCGACACGCTTTGTTCCGTTCAACGGCTTGACAGGTGTTCCATCTTCGCGCTGAACCTTCTCGACAATATCGCGAACATGCTCTGCGAACCCAAGGATAGTAAACTCGTCGCTATTGCCGAGGTTGACTGGCCGGGTCTCGTCCGAATTCATCAGCGAGATCAGACCGTCGACAAGGTCATGAATATACTGGAAGGAACGCGTCTGCTGGCCATCGCCATAGACAGTCATGTCCTCGCCCTTGAGGGCTTGGATGATAAAGTTGGAAACAACTCGACCATCATATGGCTACAGTTGCTAATTTTAGCACGGGAGGATGGTTCCAAACTTGGAGTGACATACGTTCATGCGCGGTCCGAAGGTGTTGAAGATGCGAGCGACGCGTACGTCAACACCGTCCTGGCGATGGAACCCATAAGTCAAGGTCTCAGCAACGCGTTTGCCCTCGTCATAGCATGCGCGAGGACCGATAGGATTAACGTGTCCCCAGCTGTATGAATGAGACGCGTCAATGGTAAGCCTCATACAGTTTTGAGCTACTGACTAGTCCTCGTTCTGAGGGTGGACCTCTGGATCACCGTACACCTCTGCGACGCGTCAGACACGTAAGGACGCGCAAGATTATATTAACGTACCAGAGGTGCTGGTGATGAGGAAGCGGGCCTTGGTGCGCTTGGCGAGGCCAAGCATGTTCAAGGTGCCCATGAATGAGGTCTTGATAGTCTTGACCGCATTGAACTGGTAGTGCGGAGGAGATGCAGGGCAAGCAAGGTGGTAGATTTCTGCAAGGCGTGTCAGCTCGCATACACGGAGCCTGAAATTACAACTCACGATCACACTCAATCATGAAAGGCTCGATCACATCGTGCCTAACCATCTCAAAATTAGGATGCCCAACCCAATGGCTAACAGTGGTCTTGGATCCAGTGAAAAAGTTGTCCAGCACGGTTACGTCGTGGCCAAGCAGCATCAGCCTGTCGACGAGGTGGCTTCCGACAAAGCCCGCGCCGCCCGTAACGAGGATACGCTTCTTTTCCGAGTTGGGGAGCAGCTTGACGGGCGGGAAACGCGACAAGGTCGTGTACGATATGGAATGAGTCTCGGGGTTGTAGATGGACTTGCTCTGGTATTCCGCAAACTGGCCCTTGACAAACTGAGCAACGTTCTCATCCTCGGTCTCCTCTGCGATCGTGTTGACATAGTGTGGGCGCAGATAAAGCGAACGCAGAATGTCGAGCGGAACCTCGGAGTCGAACCCGAATCGCTTGTATCCGACGCTCTTGATCTCGACGCCTTTCTTGTCCGTGACAGGGGTACTGGGGACAAAAGGAGACGCAGAGCGGGGCGAGTCCCGAGCGGGTACGGCAAGGCGCGTCGCCTGAGGGTGCTGGAGCTGCGAGGACATGGTGAGGTGGTAGGAGAGACTGATGGGTGCCGGGATCAGCTCTGTTTGGTCCGGATTTTATCCATTCGGAACAAGCAAATCTAAAATTCGACGGCAGCCATCCTCCTGCATGGAATATCATCCACGCGAACGTGCCTGCTACATATCACCGGGGTACAGGGCGATACAATCCGAATGTATCCCAGCCGCCGACTCTCATGACAGCCCTCAAGGCGCCAATCTGTCCAGTTCCAAGTGTTTCAACCCCTGTATTCACCACCCTTGACATGTCCAATACATTCAATATTTTATGTCCAAACCATGATAACGTAGCCAAGACAATTATCTCCTTGTTTTGATAATACCGGCTGCAACCAACTTTTGAATCTTTTTCGACACGACCGGATTCTTCATGTGGTCCTGAAGCGCCGCAGGATTCTGCTGTGCTTGCTGGAGAATCTGCTGCATCACAGGATCATTCATGATAGACTATTGATAGGGATGGTGAGCCGGTTTCTCCCACAAAAGACAAAAATACTACTCACAGCGACTTCAGGGTCACGCATCGCACGTTGCAGAGTCTGTTCGTCGGTCTCCCCAGCCTGTTGGTTGTAAAGCTCTCGTGCTGCCTTTTCCAACTGCTGCTCAATCTCGCGCGTATGTTGCTTTTCGGTATCGACATCGGATGCCTGAAATTGAAAGGTTTAATGAATTGGTTATACGTGTACCCGTGATGACTCGCCTCCTGAGCAACTTCCATAGCTTTGGTATACTCTCGCATGGAAAACAAAACGTTGCTCTTCCTAATGTACGCCTTGACTGCCAAAGAACCTTGTGTTAGAAATTTGCAGTTGGTCGGGGCTTGTCAACTAACCAAACTTGGGGTCAGCCTTGATGGCGGCGTCAGTGTCCTTCAGCGCCTCGGGGAGCGCTGCAAGCTTGGTATATGCGGCTGCGCGGTTGTTATACCCACGAGGGTCGGCTGGGTCACGCTTGATCGACTCGGTGTACGACTTGACGGATCCAGCAAAGTCGCCAGCCTATCAACTTGGCTCAGCGACTTGAATGGGGTAAGAAATAAAATAAGGGTTACTTTGAACTGCGCATTGCCTTCCTCACGAGCCTTGGCGGCTAGCTCTGGGTTGACGTACGCCTGGCGCTCCTTCTCGGCTTTCAGGTTTTCTGCCTAAAAAGGTGTCAATCGGTGGACGACAGTCTAGTGTGGGGGGTCTTACCTCGCGGAGCTTGTTCAAGATGTCCGGCGTCCTATGCTCGGTCAGACTCTTGGAATAGAACTTTATAGCGTTATCATGGTCCTCTTTGCGAGAGTAGGCAGTCCCGATACGGCCAAAGGCCTTGGCGATGAGTTTGTAATCCGCGCGTATCTAATTTAATTGTTAGTAGCCTTAACGCTTGGATATAGTTGGTGACACTCACACTTCGGCCCTCTTCCACAGCCTTTTCACAAGTTTCGATACATTTGTCGTACTCTCCTTGCTCGAAATATGTCGCTGCAACCCGGAGTGAGAAGAATTCTGGAACAGATAAGAATTAACTAACCAGCAAGATTGGTCAGGTACGTGATATCCGTCGGCGATATCTCCCATGCTTTGGCAAATGCCTCTTGAGCCGTGGCGAAATCCCTCTTCTTATACGCCTCTGCACCCCTCTTCTTCTCTGCTTCAGCCTCCGCCTTGATACGTTTTGCCTCTTTCGCATCTTCGTCCTCTTCCTCGGGTTCAGGTTCGGCCATTTTGACGTCTTCTGCAGACTGAGGAGCGGGCTGGGGAGCGGGCTTGGGCGGAGAATATGATGGGCCGGCGTCGGGGGCATTGAACCCCGGAGGCATCTCGTTCGAACCTTCGGGCCGGGTGGTCGCCATCATGTCAATGCCCATCAAGGCGCCCAACACCTGGATCATGCGCGGGTCGTTGAAGGAACTGGCAACGCAAACAGTCAGTGTAATGTTAAACCTATCTGGCGAGATCTGTACCTTCCGGCCAGTCGTGGATTCGCCTGGATCATCTTCAACTGGTTCACGAAATTCTGATCTGTGAGAAGGTGCGACGTCTTGGGGTTGCTCGCTAGTTTGCCGAACAAGTTCGGGTCCGAAAACATTTTGTTAATACCCGCGCCCGGGTCGTCTATATCGGCGGCTGTGGCTAGTTGAGTTTATGATTGTGGTTCCAATATACAAATAGATTCACCTTGAGCCTCTTTGACCTCTTTTAATCCTTTCTGGAGGGCGGGACTATCCTCGATCTTGATGCCTTCCTCGTAAGCTGCAATCGCCTCCTCCCATCGGTGCGCACCGTGCAAGGCAGCACCTTTCCGCGCATAACCTTTCGCCCAGTTGGGATTTACGCGAATCGTCTGTAAATGCTGCGCATAAGGGCATATACCTTGAAAAGATGGGGAAAACATACCTCCTCGGCGTCTACAAGAGCTTCATCCCATAACTTCTTCCCGGCCTTTGCCGCGCTGCGGTTGGAATATAGCACATGATTCGACGGGTCCAGGGCAATAGCCTTGGTGAAGAGTTCGATGGCCTCATCGTAGCGCTTGGCGGCGAAGGCTTTGTTGCCTTGGTCTTTGAGAGTTGCGGCCTTCAGAATAAGGTCAGTATTAGAATATGGCTACTCAAACAATGGTGACTCACGTCAGACATGTCGGTGGAGAGCCAAAGGTCGGGATGTTAGGATGGATGGAAGTGGCGGACCTTAAATCCTGGCTGCGGTAGTTATAAGCGCCAAGCGCTTCGAAACTTCCAGCAACTCTGCCTAGATCAAGAAAATGTTTGGTTGTACACAGAACATACAGCTTGTATAACGTAATGTGCGTTATGCACGTTAAAGCACAGGTATACATCAAATGCAAGGTGGCAAAGTGAAGATTACGACCTCTTACTTTTGCGCAACCCTTCCTTTCTAGACACTTTTTTAATCGCCCCTAACACCTCTCCCAACTCGGCATCCACGATACGCTTCTCCGGGGGTGGTACGCCAGGCATGCCATGTGTAGGAAATATCTGCTTAGAGGCAGACATACCACCCGAATGAGCATTGGAGAACAGCAGGTCAATTTCATCCAGGTCGATCGCCGCTCTTTTTCGCTTTTTCGCGCGTTCCACCGTGTCGTCTTGCGATGGCACCGCGTTTACTATAGCAGAGGTTCCAGTAGCTTCAGTAGAAGCAGATTTTGTCGCGGCGGCCTTTTGGTTTCGTTGCATGTCCCTCCATGCAGCAGGATCTCGTTTCAACATGGTAAGGTGAAGGTTTCGTGCGAAATACTTTCCGTAGTAAGACGCAGCAAGAGCGTCCTCATGCGGCAAGATTGATTTTGCGATTCTCTCCTGTGTATGTTGCTTGTTAGCTGATAAGGAGTGCTTATATGCGAACCAAAAGCTACAACCTTCAGATATGGGTCTGCGCACTGCCAACATCTATCCCCTACCCGACTGCCGATACGATCATCGACAAGGGTGTGGTAATGTCCCATTAGGCCCAGGAGGAAGTTTCGCTTATCACGGGTCTGCACAGCAGGCGACTCCAGGAAAACATCCAGCACGCGTGAACTGATGGGATTGCGAGACATGGCAATAAGCTTTTCGACTCCTTGAGCTTGTATGCTAGACGATTTCGTTAGCCAAGGACCCTCACGGAAAGTTGCGGCTGTATCTCACCTTCGTACAATTGCTTGATTGTGCGGTTCCGAAAGTCGGATCATAGACTGTACTAGAACAGCGCCTTGAACGGTTGGTTCGACGGAGTCAGCAGCGGCTGAATTTGAGTCGTTTTCAGCTTCTCGACCACCCTCCAAGCTCGTGCCTTTCATATAAAGCTAAGGTTGTAAGGCAATGGAAACATGTGAACACAGGTAACAACTCACTTTTACCGTTTTCAACGTTAACAAACACGGGACAAGGTGTTGAACTTGGGTATCGTCAATGCCAACAGCTTGAGAAATACACTATAGAAATTGAGTAAGGTAATTGGTGGAATGTATTCTTGGACTTACTCCGCTTATCACGTCCTGGTGTGCTTGCAGAGCTGCTGCACGATCCACTAATGACTTTAGTACTCCAGTTCTCGCCGTCTTGACGAGCTTGCCGGCAACTCCATCGACCTCTTGTATCGCTTCCAAAAGTATCTCTGCATCTAGTCGTAGGATGGCCTTTCCGACCACAAAATTTGCAACCGGGTGGGAGCTTAGCTTGGCCAGCTTATTTTTGAAGTATAGATTCCATAACATTTGGAAACTCGGCTCTGGCGTGTGTTGGACAAGCGTTTCAAACAGATGGGAGGCTGTGGGATCACGAAGAAGGGTTTCGATATAGTCTGAATGCTCCGGTTGATTGTCGTGATCTGCGAATTACATGGGTAAACTCGCGGCTCGGAATCGAGGAAGTTGGCTTACGAAGAGCGGAGATAGCACCCATGAGTACACTGTCCATCAACGAACCAGGCGAATCAGATTTGTTTTGCTTGGCTTCAAGTTCAATGATTGCCTACGGGATGGCGGTGTCAGTATGGGCCGAAGGGCTTGCGGTCATTCATACTTGGAGAACTGGGTTGGCGACCTTGTCCGCAGCAAGCGCTCGAACCTCATTGGCATCTAGTGCGCCCTTCAAAGTGTCTACGAACCGACCTGCCATTTCCCCGAAAGATGGAGGAACAACTGCAGTAGTGTCGTGCTCAGTGCCCGGCTCCAACACCGACTTCATAGATCCTTGTCGCGACTTGTAGGCTGCACTCTTTTTGGACCGCACCAGCGACGTATGAGGTTTTGCCGAATCTACGGGTTGAGCAATAGTCGGGGAAAGCAAGAGTAAAAGCGAAAGTACGACGTGGGCCGCAAACGGGTTGAGAATCAACTGAGGTAGTGAAGGAAGAATTTCCTGTGTATGGCGAGCCCATTAACATCGGTTTATCACCTAACCTAAGTAGACCCACCTCGCAAACTGCTAATACAAGCTCAGTCATTGTCCGTAGCACGCCAACTTCAGTTTCCGCATCAGGTGCCCTGGCAATTCGGCCACGGGTCTATTAATCAAACTTGAGCCATGGTCCTGGTAATTCGGGAGACAGAGCTGACCTCCCGAGAGACAGTCGAGGTAGAGACCTCAAAAAGAGTCTGGCAAACATGCGAGCCAAATCGATGCTGCGCCAGCTGAGCATACCTTAAACATATGTGAGTAGCCACTACATTACATGATAGTTTACTCACGAGCCACAAAGCCGGTCTGCGAATATACGTTTAACAAAGTCGTCCATCGAATGTAGCATCCGCTCTATTATGATCGCGCAGTCAGGATCGGTAGCGAGCTGTTTCTCTTTCCCCGAAGACTCGGAAAGAGCTGCCACAAGGAACATTCGTTTGTCTAAAAGTCCATTAGGCAAATTCATTGGCCGAATTAAATTGATAGGATAGATACGATACCTTCATGGGTGTTTCCCTCCTCTTCGTCTCTCCCCTGTGCGTAGCCCTGCGATTGCCATTCTTGTATCTTGGAGTCGACAGTTCGAAAGTATGCTTTTACATCCGGGTCTACATACCCAAACGGAGCATCCAGGTTAGGTTCGTCATTCGTCTGCATCCATGTGGGCTGAGCCTGCTCCGGGTCAACTTCGGGTTGGGCATCTTGCACAGCTTGACCTGGTTGTTCGTTATTTCCCTTTTTCTTCTTTCCTCGTTTTCGGTTCTCCCTAGGCATGATGAACGAACGGGAGGAATGAGCGTGTTGTGATAGTCAACCGCAGATTTGCTTTCAAAAACGATTGGAAATAGAGCACGCGTGGCGCTTACTGCTCGGAACTTTGAGGTGCAAACAAATTGAAGCCATGAATCATTCGGAAATACATCACGTAGCCCGTGGCCTAGGCTTCGAGCCAACCCAAATACTCCAACTGATCAAAGCAGAGGTCAGGAACCCGAGAACCAATCCAACGCCGTTGATAATGTCATAATTGCCTTGTAGCGGTCCTTTGACCAAGCGATCAATTGGGCTGAGGACCAGACCCAGCAGACCAACGAGGGTGTTAGTCAGCCCTATATGCGGTTGCTTCAGCACGTAAGCACCAGGAGTTCAAACTATCTATACCGTAAATTCTGCCAAATGTCTGAAACCCGAAGGCTCTGTGCAAAGGTAAGTTGGCTGGCGAGACTCACGAGTCGAGCACGCACTTTCCACAATAATCTCCAACTGTTGAAAGGATAAATCAGCATCGAGAACACGATTTGACTTTGGCACTCTCACCAAAGACATAGAGAAGAGGCCTAAGAATGACGAATACCGAGATCGATACCGTTTGAGCCACAGCAGAATGTAGCATGCCCAAAACCCCATATACAAACCCTCCGGCCATGATGACTAGTGAGGCGTCAAAAACAGTCCGACTGTCCAAGAGCCATCCGAATATCGGGACGCCTGGAGCAAGGGAATCTAGTCAGCTCAATACTCCTCTCAAGAGACATATAGGAACACACCAACTATACCTCCAATGGGGAGCAACAGCGTGAACTTGGTTACGGTGTTACTGGTCAAGGTTGGGTCGCGTAGGTAGAACGAAAGTTGCTCAGATATAGTTTGGATTAGCCAATTGATGCGATCGCTATTTGGTACCGGGACAATATAATTTGTTAGTGGCTGTGGACTGTTTTTCAAGTAAACTCACGCATAAACTGAGAAGAACAAGAGGAGAACCCTAGCAAACACTTTAAGCCCCATACGAGTCTAGTAACAGCACTCTCACCAGAAATGTCGGCTCAGAATCTGTTCTGTCGCGGAACGATTCGACACTACTCCTATGAAAGCATCCTTGCGAGCCGTGTCTCGTGGTCTCACCGAGGGGTTGCTTCTCGTGTTTGTAGGTAGAGCATCCGTCGGGATTGCACCATATGCAGTTGCTGGTCCGTTAATCGCTGTCACTTCGTCTGGTCCAACTTCAGCTTGCTGTGTGTACGCCGTCTTGGGTCCAAACACTCCTTGTAAAGTAATAAATCTACAAAAGGGGCACAGAGGGTGAGCATATACTCTTGCAGACGTCAACATAGCCAAGCCGCACAACGCAGGGATAAGCGTATAGCACCAAAAGAACGTCTTGATCGAAAGGCCAGCTGTCCTAGTTGGCAAAGGGTTATGTTCATGAGCTTGCCAAGTGAAACATCCATTATAATACTTACTTTTGGTCTATCCAATTATAGAAGACGTAAGGAGTGCTACTCGCATTGAAACCGGCCATAATGCAGCTCAATATGAGCCCAGAACGGCGGGGAAATGAGTTGCTGATATGGAAACTGGAAAGGAAGATCAACGGACTGCCGATGGCTATTAGTATAAAGCCAATAGAGTATCCGTCAAAGGCTAGGAGTAAGGCGGTTGTACTTGTATCAGACCTCCTTCTATAGGGCGGGATAGAGCGTGTCTCACCTATCGGCCAGGATTGTCTCCCACTCCCAAACACCAAATTTCCCAGTCCAAACAGCATAGCACCTAAAATACTGGTTCGAGTTGGCCCTACTCGGTCCAGAATGGCTCCTGCTGGTAAGGAAGCCATCTAGAAAAAAAAACATTAGGTTCAGTCCGCTTAAGACAGGCGCAGGACATACGTTGGCTATTGCCACAGCAGCGACAAAAATATCGTTAAGACGAAGCTCCTTTAAACCTGCCTCTTGGGTATTGAAGTAAAGAAAATGGTTATTGTACTCACTTGCCGTTCGCACGACCGTGGACTTTCAAGGAGAGGTATTCGGCCATCCTTGCATAACTCATAGTAAACGCCTAAGTGTTATGTGGTCGCACCGCTAAGCTCAAGGTTTTCTTTGGGAAATAACGAACAAATTTACCTTTACGGATCAAGACGGGTTTTAAAGCTATCGACAGGGCAGGTTTAGTTCTTGCGTGATTGTTCAAACGTTGCAACACACCTGCGAATCCAAATATGATTCCGGTGGTGAATAGACTGTAGCGGGTTCAGTGGTGGCAGTGGCGTAAACAGTCGATTTACGCACTTGATAAACACCACTAATACCACTTGAAATAATCTCAAATTTCCCGATGTCATTTTGCGGTCGGGGTGTTAAGCAGCAGTGACATCAGTTGGGTCGTGGTTATAATTTGCAATGCCTAATTTGCAAAGGATCAACCCTGGAATATTTCATTTTCAAATTACTTTTGAACCGTCTATTAGCCGCCTGCACCACCCCATACCAACTATGCCTCGAATATCTTCATCTTCCAAGGGGAAAGCCCGGCATGATCCGCTACACGTTCAACTTGGCGAAGACGAGGCATACTCAAAATTCGGTCGAATCACCAACACCGGCAAGCGAGGGAAGAAGCGTCAGGATGAGGATGAGAACGAGTTGGATGTAAGTACTTTCGCCTATTGTAGAACCAGAAACAATCTGAGGGCTCTTTAGGTAGTTCTAGATGCCAAATCCTCCCGCGCTATATTCGACCTTGCAAAAGATCAACAAGCAGAACTAGATTTGGTGGATGAAGAAGGCTCGGGTGGAGAAAGCGACGAAGAGCGAGAACCTATCAGTAACCACTCACTGAACCCATCAAAGGCTACCCGTGCTCCGGCGTCCGAGAATAGCGACGAAGAGGATGAGGATGAATACCCAGAAGAAGAATACGAGGAGTTAGTACGTCGACCTCTCCATAAGGCGACATTGGCACTAATGCTCTTAAACGTTCTAGGAAATAGACCCAGAAGATATGACAGCACTAGACGCACTTATGCCTTCTAACGTGGAGACGAGAAAAACTCTTGCCGACATGATTATGGAGAAATTAAATGCAGCGGACGCCAGTCCTGAGGGTGTAGTGGCTAAGAAAGTACGCATCTCAACAACAGTCGAGGCCCATCAAGGTTTGTGTAACTGTCTAACTGGTACGAAGATTCGTCTAAACTATCCTCATGGCGCAGACGGACCACCCAATCCGGCAGAAGGCTTGAACCCCAAAGTTGTTGAAGTGTACACAAAGTAAGCTACCCGTCAATCCGATAACCGAATGCTCACACGCGCAGAGTTGGCCAGCTTTTGAACCATTACAAGTCCGGGCCTGTACGTACTCTCTTGAAACTAGTACAAACGTTACTTATAGAACCCGGATAGGTTCCAAAGCCCTTCAAAGTCCTACCGTCTCTCCCTCAATGGGCCCGTCTTCTCGCACTCACGAAACCACACGAATGGACACGTATGCCCCCCTTTAACGGAACGCATACACTACCGCTAACGAGTGCTTTACTATTACAGCACACGCGCATTATGCAGCAACCCGAATGCTCGTCTCCAATCTTAAACCCGAATCAGTTCGTCACTATCTGGAAGGCGTTCTTCTGGAGGCTGTACGGGACGACATTCGTATAAACGGCAAGCTGAATGTGCACTTGTATGACGCATTAAAGAAGGCGGTGTACAAGCCGGCCGCATTCTTCAAGGGAATCGTCTTTCCGTTATGTGAAGTTGGTGCCGTTAAGCCTGTCAGCTTACACCTCCTATACTGATCGGAGACCTTCAGACTGGGTGCACACTTAAAGAGGCCGCCATTGTTGCCTCCGTTCTGATGAAAGTCAGCGTCCCGAATCTCCATTCAGCAGCTGCCCTCCTCCGACTTGCAAGCATGGATTACTCGGGTCCAAATTCCCTGTTTATTAGGATCCTTCTCGTAAGTGGATTTGCCCCCTTTGTTATCGATCTGGCTAATGCTCCCCGCAGGATAAGAAATACGCGTTGCCTTACAAGGTGGTGGATGGGCTGGTTTTTCATTTCATCCGGATCGCCAATTCGTACAAAGGCACCCGGGCCTCTGGGGATAAACTACCAGTCCTATGGCACCAAAGCCTACTCGTTTTCTGTCAAAGGTGGGTGGCCCCTTTTTCAAACGTAGCGCCCATGCCCACCCCCGCATACAGGTACGCCTCAGATCTATCGCCTGATCAGAAGGACGCACTGTTGGACGTAATTCGGGTACGGCCGCATGCGCAGATCGGGCCTGAAATCCGCCGGGAGCTTGTCAACTCCGCATCTAAAACGGAACAGAGGGATGCCGATATAGAAATGAACTAAAACTGTTGGCAAGTCTAGCTAGTGTATCGTGTGTACTCTTGTTTCATTACAGGCTATGCAAACATTTACAGCTATTCAAGAATATTCGATGACTACCATATTTTCACGTCATAGTTTCCGAGAGACTTAAACCTTTTCATCCTCAGAAGAAGCTTTAAGGGGGGCTGAAACTGGTTTGGCGTATGATTTGGTGAGATATATCTAGTAAGCTGGGTCAACAACATCGTAAGCTTGGAAGTGTCACGGAATATCCTACATATAACTCTGTGCCCGCAAGGTGTATTAAGATGGCGAGCCACAAGGTCATGCCTAAGGTAGATCGCGGTGACCGTTAGATGCATAATTAAATATACCCTATGTCTCGGTTACGTACCAAATACGATGCGATATGTCGATCCAAAGTTGATAGGAGCTTCGTGAATCGAGGCGTGTACTGGCACGAATGTCCTTTTTGGACGAGTGGCGTTCACGCAAACTGGGAAGGATTCTTGGACAGCGCTAGGATCGTCGAGCAAGAATGTGATCTCGTCGCATCTCCACATCTACACACAAACGTTTGTTAGATAAATTGTGACATCTCGGGCAAGCGTTCGTAGAAAAACGTACCGCATAATAGGTACCTATGGCTGAGATGACTGCGCGTGCCATAATGGTGATAATCCGGGCTGTAATAACGCTAGCAGAGTAAGACATCGTACCTGCCATGTGGGTATATCAACATCCATCGTATCTCACTCTAGCGGATCCTACTTACGCAGCATCCACTCCCTGTGCAAGGCAGTATTCACTCTAGCGAAATACACACCAAGCATACCCGCTGGCCCGATCATGAATCCCAGCGTGTAATAGGCTGTCTCTGAGTTCAGATCGCCGCCGAAAGCACGACGAGCTACGATAGATCCGGCAACGCTGCCAGGTATCAAGGTGAAGAACACGATGTAGCCATTGATGCGATGCAAAATCATCTTGCGCTGCAATAAAATAACGTTGGACCAAAACCTGACATACATGGTAACTGAACTTACGCGACGAATCGCCGGAATGAATTGAAACACGGCCAGCGTCCCGCCCACTTTGGAAGGAAGCGTGCGTTAAATTGTTGCCACCTCGATTGTACGGGCGATCACTTACCAATGCTCATATATATGTGCATAAATATGTTGGGCTTGTACAAGGCTTGTCTGTACCAATACCATTCCCCTGTGGGAGAACGATAAGGTTCGACTTACTGGCAAATCATATCAAACCTACCTGGAACTGTCTTCGTCACGACGTTAGACGGCGCCAACATCATCAGCCTGCTCATGCAGAACCCAAACAAGGCGCCACCAAAAAGCACGACTTGCGAATAGATAGGTCTATATTAATACTCGATCGGCTCGTACGGAGCAAGAACTTACAGAACGTGAGACTGAAGCGTTCCTTGAAGCCCAGCTTTGCCGACAGTTGGTGGTAAGCCCACTTGAAGCATTTCGGTTGGTCATCGTGTTGGGCTTCGAGTGGGGTGTTACTAGCAACGATGGATTTAGAATCGCTAGTGTCGGTCTGAGAGTCAGAAGAACGATAAGAAGGAGGCATAGCGCTTGAACTGGAGGGGGGATTTCTGCTCGAGGATGTCGAACCTCAGGCGCAGGAGGGTGCTCTCTTATAGGAGTAAACCATTGGGGTGGCAAGTTATTGGCCGTGCGAGCGGGCGATCTCCCGGTGAGCGAGTGGAAATACCACTATTACAGGTATCGCTACCAATGGACGCTCCAGCCACTCGGTGGAGGAGGATACCCAGACAGCATTACTGGCACGAGGCAAGGACCCACATGCAGACTTTCCTCCGTTCTGTGCCCGCGATCAAGGGACCATACGCACAAAACTCTACGCCGGGAAAGTACGAACGGTTTCCTAAACCTGTAAGCCAGCATAAGATCACAGTGACCGCCGTTAATCCTAAATGTGATGCACTCGATGAGACACCCGAGCAGCAGCCAGCCGAATTATCCATGGTGGTGCGATGCTATCACTATTTCACTGAGCAAGAGTCAACCAAGTCGGGAGCCATGCGGTTTTAGGTTCCCCTGAACCAAAGTTTGGTAGTCACCGAGACGAGTCTGGCAAAGCACCTTCGGCGTTGGGCAGTCCCAGTTCACATAAGACGGAAATTCCAGCATTTCATACCATCGAGTTCTAAGATAAGTAAGTGCAAACCAGTGGGAGGCTCAATCACGGTTGGTGGCCAAAGGTACGCGAAAGTGGTTTAGACGAAACAACCACCCCGTCACGCGTCCGGTTGGGAGCCATAAGCGCCGACGAACAAGGGACCTTTCCGTGCGGGGGTGCCACAAATCTCCCCCGGGCATGAAATGGCTAGC
This sequence comes from Ceratobasidium sp. 394, assembly GCA_019616325.1. NCBI lineage: Eukaryota > Fungi > Basidiomycota > Agaricomycetes > Cantharellales > Ceratobasidiaceae > Ceratobasidium > Ceratobasidium sp. 394. Next base: position 24,638 of record WSTG01000031.1, on the reverse strand, counting down.
ATCGTAAAACAAAAGACTTGCGCTCCATTGTAGATCATAAGTGGATCTCAAGCTCGGTTCTCCGATCTAGCATCAGCATATCGAGGCAAGTCTTGGCTTATCCAATACTCACCTCGTCGTCGAGACCTGCCGGATCGCAAACTTCCGAACGATTTACTCCCGCGTATTTCGGAACTGCAAGCCGTGATGGTCGGACACTAGAGCGCAATTGGAGATCACGATAACATTTCACGAAATAAAGTACAAGCAGGTCGCGACGACCTCGGCGTCCGAGCTTGCTCAAGTAAGAACACTAAGATTTACCACGGTTTTCCCCGCTATACTGGTGAACTGCTTCGAGCGAACGGGGCGGCCACTGGTATGACTCCGTCCCGCGTATCTGCGTTGAGGCCAAAAAGGTGAGGTCTGGGAGCGGCTAAAAAATAGATTCCATCGACTTACGTATATTTCAACACCGACCACATGTATCAGTATCGCAAGCCATAGTGCCATACCTGTTTAAGACAGTTTATTATTTTGGGCACAATAGAGGTGACCGGGTAAACCAGAGCCAAACTCACCAAAGGATACCCGCATCGACGACCCGAAATTAATGGGGTCCCCGTGGGTGGACGCATGAACTAGGACGTAGACCTTTTTGGGATCGTCTTCGGGAGAGAGAACACACACGGGGAACATGGACTCTGCCTCGGTTTCATTCTTCAGGAGGAACGAGACTTCGTCACACGTCCATACCTAATGGTACCAACTCTCAGCATCGCCCGTCGTGGCAATAGGGGCGAGACATACCGCATAATAGGACGAGCTAAAAGAAATAATGGCCCTTGCGATGATCGCAAGTATACGAGCGGTGATAGCACTAGAGGTATACGACACAGTACCTGTACAAATGCAATATTTTAATATGCGCCCTCTTTTGGTACATTAGACTCTTACGAAGCATCCATTTACGGTGTTTCCGAGTCTTCCGGACATTTGAGATTCCCATAAGAGCCGCATATCCAATCATCGACCCTATGGTGTAATAAGCCGCCTGAATATTCAACTCTCCTCCGAACGCTCTACGCGCTACAATTGAACCAGCGATGACCGCTGGTAGCAACGTAAATAGGACGAAGTAGCCATTAATACGGTGGAGAATGATCTTCCGCTATCACCATTAGGACAATTAAGTTATAGTGAAACCGGGGTTCATAGTAATACAACTCACGCGGCGAATCATAGGGATGAACTGAAAGATTGCGAATACCCCTGCAACTATTCACAATTACTGGTGAGTATGTTTGTATCGACCACTGATTCATGGTGACGTACTGATATTGAGGTAGATGTGGATGAAGACACATGGCTTGAAAACGGGCTGGCGATACCAGTACCACTCGCCTAAAACACGGTAGAACTAAATATATGACCCCCACAACGGCACGCCTTACGCACCAGGTACTGTCAATGTTTCGACATTAGATGGGGCCATCATGATAACTCGAGCAAGGCAAAAAGCAAACAAGGCGCCTCCGAAAACGAGGACTTGATAAAATCGACCGTGTGAGCACAGATCGGTAATCAGCGCGGGGAAACTCACAAAACAACAGGCTAAATCTCTCTCCAAACCCTAGCATCCCCGAGGTGGCAAAATATGCGCTCTGGAGAGTCGTTAAGAAGCCTGACTTTCCGACGTCCACTTGGTCCTGCCGGCGCTCCTCCCTATATGCATCCTTAGCCTCTTCATCGACATATGGGTCGAACCGATCCACATTAGTAGGGGTCGACATAATTGAAGGGTGTTCGTTGTAAGCCATGAGAGACTGAGGAGTCGCGCGTTGAGCGCCTCGAAGCGTAGGGAGACTGGTATATAGTGTATAATTCTGGAACGAAGCTCGCAGAGTGGCTATCTCTCGCAAGATTTGCACCCCCAAGGCTTCCTTTTCAACCATGAGGCCGGCGTCGTGGAGCATCACATCGCAGTTGTCCTGCCGACTTACACTAATATTGAATGGCACACCTTGCGCAAGCCTCGCACTTTCAGGAACAAGGGTCGCATCTGTCAATTATTAGCGCTGCGCTGTCAAAAAAGACGCCCTAATTGCCCGATGTGGATGCTCCAACACCTCGAGAAGTCCGCCTGACCCCGGGCACCTCGCTATCGCCGATATCTTTATTGTGGCTGAGGGACCCGAAATCAGCCGTGATCCCGACACTATCAGGCGCCGGAGGCCTACTCGCCTCTCATGAGAACACGACTTGCTCACCGAACACGTTCCGGCAATTTATCACCACGACCATCATACTTCGAGACCGAGAGCCGACTAAGGGGCTGCCAGTTTAATAGCTAACCCTCGCTGTGCAATACAGAATGACGTTTTTTGGGGGCGTTGGTGAACGTGTTGATAGATGACGACAGAGGCCCCGAAAACTGGAATGTCGTACAAATAACACGGCCTTGCCCCTTGGCGAGGGCCCAACAGAGAGCTCAACAAACCATTACTATCGCACAGACTAGGATCGCTAGGATGGACGAACCACAGCCTCACTGGATCATATACCCATCGCAGATCACTGTAACGGAAGACCGGCCATTGGGTACTGGCGGCTTTGGTACTGTCTACCGCGGAGTTTGGGAAGGGGCTAATGTCGCTGTGAAGCGACTGGTAGAGGAGACTTCAGATCAGGTGAGATGCCTTGGGCGCCTACTATACCCTCTGAATGATGCTCATTATTTGTCGTGTAATCGTAGATTTTTATGAAACAAGTCAAGCTTTGGCTTGGACTTCGACACCCGCATGTGCTGCAACTTTTTGGGGCCTCCTCAGCCGATTCAAGGCCCCTATATTTTGTCACGCAACTCTTTCAGCACGGTAACATCAACCAATATCTCGCAAAAACGGAAGCGCCAGGTCGGGAACGGGGAAGATTGGTAGGAGAAACATGATCTTGCAATCGGAAAGATTTAACGTAGAGCCTTTTAGCTACATGAGATTGCTCTTGGGATGCAATACTTGCACGGCGTGAGTCGTAGGGTTCGGAGTTCAAGCGTATTAAGCCGACCTTATTTTATTTCAATGTATCTAGCGCAAAATAATTCACGGCGACCTCAAGCCCGCCAACGTGCTAGTATCCGACAGCTTGCAGGCTTGCATAGCTGACTTCGGTTTATCTCAAATGAAGCTCGATCTCAACGAGCGCTCAAGTATTGGAAGCGGTCGTCGAGAGGTGGCCGCAGGGTCACCTCGATACTTCAGGTGTGTGTTATTCACATATATGCACGTCCGCGAAGTTAATTTTTTCTCGTTGCCAGCCCGGAGGCGTGGAAGGGTGTATGTGTTTCAGCTAGCGCCCAAATCTGCTTTATACTGAAGTGCCGATTGTAGCAAATTTCGTTCAGCTCCGACGTTTTTGCTTTTGCCATGACTGCGTTCGAGGTTGGTTCACGAGTAATAGCAGCATTTTATTTGGGCTTACCTTTAGTCATAGGTCTTTTCGTCGACACCACCCTGGGGCATCTTGTCTAGTGCCCATATATACCAACTCGTCGTTCGGGAGAACGAGAGGCCCGATCGTCCAGAGAGCGACTACCCAACAGACCCCCAATGGTCGCTAATCGAGCGAGCATGGCACAGGGAGGCGCGTGCCCGCCCGACGTTCGAATTCATCGCTCGAAATTGGCCGCTGGAGGATGCAGAGTCCCCATCGTCTCCTAACACGAACACTATCGAGCCGTATAGCCCAGATACTCCCGCCTTGAGCCCTACACCTCGTTTTGAACGAAATGCGAACCAGCGGTCTGTTGTGAACATGGGCCTGCCATCCCCTTTCACCCCAATATTTCGCGCTTTCTCCATGTCACCTGCCCCAGCTTACGAGCGGGACCCGACACCTCCAAGGATGGGATATAGCTCTGATCCGACAATTCAACCCAAGACCCCTCTGCCGGGAAGCGACATGGACTCGCCTTCCCTTCCTTCCAGCTCAAGAACATCCGTTGTCCGAGCACTCCCGTCTCCGCCACCCACTACGATAACCGAGCGTTTCTCCAGGATGTCCGTGATGTCACACGGGACTGGTGAGTCGTTGTACGGATTTGCGTCACGCATATACTCATATCTCTACAGAGGACATCTGGAATCCCGTGCCTCGAACTCCGATTCAGAGGTCTCTTACGATACATCAACCTTCCCCTACGCCTTATGTACGACGTATCCCAGGGATTAGAACGACTCACGAGGATGGCTCGGTGGCTTCGTCCTCGAGGCACTATCGGTCGGCCACGCTTCCCAATATACCAGACATGCCACCTGTAACCCCTATAGGCGACCTGACTCCGCTGCGTCAGAGTTGGCCGAGCAGACAAGACCCCCCTCAGGTGGACCCGGCCGGCCAGCGCCGCGTATCTGGTGAGAGGATTTGGTCAAATTTACTAGATCACGCGCTGAGTGTTTGTCGATTTTATTTCAGCTGTCCTTTTGGCCAGTGCGCTTCAATCCGAGACGGTGGAGAGCCGACGACAGGACGCGCTTGACGAGCACCTGGTGGACGTCCAGAAATTGGCGGCGTCGTCCGAGAAGGAAGCCCAGAAGCTAGTAACAGCGGGTATCATCAATACCTTGACTATCTTGCTCCGGGAGCGCGCCGTCGACAGTGTCGGGCTCGATCTAGTGTTAAAGGCATTGGGAACATTGACGTATGTTATTTGAAGGCTGAAAGTGGGGTTACGCTGATTGATTGTTCGTAGACATGACACTCTTACCGCTAATACACTCCATCGTACGGGCTCTACACAGGTTCTGATAGAGCTATTCAAGACAACAACGGATGAAAACATCGCTCTCCTGTCGCTTTGGTGTATTGGACGTATGGGACGTAGCCCTGAAATCGCCACGAGTCTGATCAAACTCGACCTTTTGGCCGCTCTGTTCGCTTTTGGCTTTACGCATCCCAAACCCAACCCACGACCTTTACGGACTCGCCTTGCTGCCTGGTGTGTCGGCAACCTAGCTCGGAGCGACTTGCTTGCGAGCACTATTGCCGATCGACCGATCGTATCGCAATCCCTAGCCACCGAGCTGCAGCACATGGGTGCCAACGGCGCGCCTGCCGACCTTTCAGCAGTACTATACGCCGTGGCCCGCATTTCCCGAACAATACGCAACTCCAAAATACTCGCTCGAGCTGGCTGCGTGTCCTTGGTCGTCAGCACCTTGGTTTCAGCCAGTGACCCCAGCGTGCTTTGTTGGGCCGCTCGGGCCGTAGGATGTCTTATGCGACCCAACAGCGGCGACATGTCCAAGGCACTATTGGATGCGGGTGCCGCCCGGGGGCTCGCCCGACTTCCGCGTGTTTGTCCCGACACAATGCCTTCGCTCGAAGCTTTCGCGTTCGCAATTCAGCGTTTCAGCTGTGCCGAATGGGGTGCTGGGACTAGAAAGGCTTTAGTCGAAGCGGGCGTGGTCGACTCCTTGTTGGCGGCGTTACGCACTGCATCTGAAGTCCGCAGCCCGCAGACTCACATTGAGCTTGCTCTCGCTGTAAGCTTTTTGGGAGATGTAGGGGGTGGCCCTATTCGAAAGGAGATTGTGAGCGCGTCGGGTATTGATATCCTGAAGCGCGTTGCTGCTGAGGGGAGCGCTGAGGTCGCCAAGGCCTGCGGGCTGGCAATTACAAGCGTTACGGGCAATGTGTTTACTAGGAATGCAGGTGAATATCGTCGCCACTTGTCAGCTTGGATGTCTCAGCTAACAAAAATTGGCCTTTAGCATCCGCAAAGACAGCAATGGCGCATAACTGGAGTGGCGGATGTCCGGACTTTGAGCTTAAGCAGATGGACATGTTCTCTATGTGATACCGCCAGGACTATGAACTTGAACTTAGTAGGGTTGGTTGATGTCTGTGATGTCTCTCCGAATCTTGGAATAAGAAATTGGCATATTATATAATGGTACACGAATCAGCGTCTCGTCAGAAAAACCTCGCATAGATGAAAACAAGTATGAAGAGGCCCACAGCACCAACAGGTGCCCATTTCCTTATGAGAGCTGGGGAGGGTTGAGTTGAGAATTATATTGCGATTCGACCATACAAAACACACCTTGGGTATTGATTTTACGCGCCGCTTTTCTGTACTTGGCCGACTCTGACCGCAGAGAGGTTGACAAGTGAGACATTTCTAAATCAAATAGTCAGACTGGGGAAGCACATTACATTTTTCGACAAGTACTCACTATCAAGGCTGTCCCCACGCCAGAGAAGCTCTTCCATATTTTTGGTCATGATTCGTGTGACATCTTGGAGTTCTCCGTTGAGTTTGTCCATATTACTCTCCGAAGAAGCCGTTGCAGAACGAGTATCCCGATATAATCGTGCCGTCTTTGACATGAAGGTGTCTTTTATAGTCAAATTTGACGTTAGAAGTGGATGCAATATGGCTCATATGAGAATGGCTCACCGAACCCGACAAAAGCGTACGGCTTCCTAACTCCCTCAACCTTATCTCCGTACACTCGCTCAAACTCTTTGGTCAGCTCGTCGAGGTACGAAAAGGCAAGCTTGCGAGGGTAAGACGCATCGCATATGACGAGATATGTCACGTTTCCTGCGATGAGGTAGCTAGCGGCCCATGGATGAGCTGTAACAAAGTGCGGGTTTCGGAGAACTCACTGTAGTGTGTATGGTCCGCTCTCTATACTGCATTTTGGCTCCGAGTGAGGCGTTATGCGTCGGCACACGAGCTTAGCTTGTTGCTTGTACTCTTGCAGAGCCTGTTCTGTCTTGGTGCACGGTTCAGGTGAGCGCACGGCTATCTGCAGACAAACAATTACTCACCTCCTCGTCGTCAACACTAGCTGCAAGAGGAAGAGCGTCGGATGCTCGCGCGATATGGGTTGACCGAACCATGGTAAACTAGGAGTTCCGGCTGTGTGCTCCGGTGTGGATGTGAGACGTGGAGGCAAACGCCAGAGCGACTCGATGCAATAAGCATTATTTAATCAGAGACTCCTCAAAGGCGTGACGACAAGGCACAACATTATCTCCTGTTCACCATCCTCGCTCATGTCCTATATGTACGCGCAACCCACCAACAACCCCTTTCTGGGCGACAATGGAGGTGCTTATGATGCCACAGCTTCTGCCTCGAGTCGGTTCCCCGACATCAATAACATTGGAGGCGCTGCGGGCGGGCCGTCGCAGCAGTGGCAGCCCCAGTACGACCAGCCCAATCAGGGGTACGCGCAGAGTGGGTTCATGCAGCCTCAACAACCACAACCGACGGGATACGCGCAACCACAGCAAATGGGAATGTCATATGGGATGGCCCAGGGAATGCCGCAGCAGACACCATCAACGTTTGGATATTCCTCTCCGTGAGTAGTCGACTACAATGTAACTAGCTTTCATATCTCACGGTCTTACCGTGTAGTGTGCAACAGTACCCCCCTCAGCAGAGCCAGTTCATGGGAGGCCAATACCAGCCACAGATGGGGATGCAGTCGCCCATCGGCCCTAATCCTACCGGCTACCCATACCAGCCCCCTCAACAACAAAGCAGTTACGGCAACGTAGCAGACCTTGATCCTTATTCCAGTCTATCGAATGCTTCTTTCGCCGGCTCTCAACCCCAATCCTACCAACCTCAAACCCAATACCCAGCTTCTCAACCCTCCCAGCCGCAACAGGAACAACCATCCCAATACGGCGAACACCCCCGAGCCTTTGTTCAAAAATTCAAGGCCGAGCTAGAGCAGTGGGATGCCGTAGCATGGAAGCAGGTCATGTTGCGAATTGTCGACCTGCGAACTGCGTGGGAAGTAAGGAAAAAGGACCTAAACGGCGCGTTGGAGGGCGCACGATACAATGGGTGGACCCCTGGCGAGGTTGCCCAGTGTCAAGCGGTACGGTGGTGTTTCCTCAAGCTTGCCCAGATTCATAACGCGTTTGCCACAGATGATAAAGGACGCAGGAGACCACGTTGGTAGGTAACTCTGATTAGACCACGTACAGTTGTTTTAATGCGCCCACAGACACATGCCATGCTTCAGACTTCCAGTTGCGCGAAGTTCAATCAGGCTACAGGCACTCGACCGATCCTGCCAGGTTCGTAGGCCACCCGTGGTCCAGTCACCAAACTGATCCCTCTGTAGCAAGCGCCGTGTTCGTGAAGCCCTCAACGCTGGATTGAAGACGTTGCCCGAGTTTCCGCCACCACTTTGAGAGTTTACACGCTCTTGGCTGTACACCCGTAGCCAACGGACTAAGTATACTCGATCTAACATAGTTTTGTTCTGCTCGATGGACGTCCGCTATAATTCAGTGTATTTTCTATTTGGCCGGGACCAATGCACTTCCAGCTCATACAGCAACCTATCATACAAAAACTGAAATGAAGGGTGGAAGGGAGGGGTTGAACCAAAGGGTTAGAGTTTGATCTCCTTGACACCGTCCTTCCAGATGGTAAAGTAGGCTATACAATTCTTTAGTGAATGGGGTAACCAACAAGCACTAATCTGGGCTCACGGGTAATGCCATCCTCACGATAGTTGAGAAGAAGGACCATACCGTCGGCATTCATGTTCTCGCCGGTGTACTTCAGAAATGCTGTCAGGCAAGCTATATGCATCCGGGCTCCTCAAAACCTACGAATTCAAAGTCCTTGAAGTTCGCAACGATCTTCTTGGCGTATGCGGCAGCACCCTTTTCAAAAGCGTCTACACGCTCCGGATTGGTTTTCTGGAGCTCCGCCTTGACCGTCTTCATGTAACCCTAATTATGGACAGTGTCAGGGGTGTCCAGATATCGGCGGATGTGTAACTGACCTTGAGATAGGTTAGATAGCTCTTCTTATCAAAGCTGGTCGACTGTAGGCGGAAGGAGTAGACAACGTTGTTGACCTGTTGAGCGCCGTCCTCGAGTGCCTCCTCAGCTTCTTCAGCGGAAGGGTTGGCACCTGGCGTTGTGGTCAGCGCGGTTATCAGCAACATGAAGTAGGCAAGGGATCAGGGTATGTACCGATGTCAACATCTGCTCCTTTCTTGACAGTAATCATGGAACAGTCGACCTCATAGACAATGTCATCGACTAGCTTGCTGTAGGTACAGGGTTAGCGAGTATCAGTCACGACAGTTGGATGCCTTACAAGGGGAAGGCGTCCGAGAAGATTTCATCTCCACCAATGATATCGGTGTATAGCAACATGACGACGGTGTGCAGGTGGACAAGGGCAGTAGCGAAAGATTTCACTTGAGAGTGGAGCTAGAACCGGCAATCAGATTGGATCGAGCTAAGCGCCGGCAAAATTGTTAGTCTTGAAAATCAAATCATTTTTCTCCGCGTTACGATGGCAGACTATGCTCCAGTCGCCATTCGACGCACGGCACGCCCGTCCAAGCCGCACTCTCCCGAATCGAGATACTGGAGGCAGTTTAAATACCCAACTATAATCAAGGACAATGCTCCGGTTACCTCGATTCACTTTGCCCCGACTGCCCCCCACCGCTATGCGGTCACCTCTGGCACACATGTCCAGATTTTTGCTCCTCGAACCCATAAAGTGACCAAGAACATCTCTAGGTTTAAAGACATAGCTAGGTGTGCTAATATACGGAAAGACGGAAAGCTTTTGGCTGCTGGCGATGATACTGGGTTGATCCAGGTGAGCCTTTGTTGCTCGAGTCCCACGAGAATGACTGAACTATTGATAGATATTCGACGTCAACAGTCGAGCTATCCTACGCACTTTAAACGAACACAAACAGTATGCAAGTTCTCCTACATACGTACAACTATACTCAATACCTTCCAGACCGGTCCACATTGCCAAATTCTCTCCCGAAGACTTCACCCAACTTGTGTCCTGCTCTGACGACACTACGGTAAAACTTTGGGACATTCCTTCCGAAGCTTCTATCCACACGTTTGCCTCGCACACAGACTATGTCCGCGCTGGACAAGTCTCGCCTTCCAACCCTGCGCTCATAGTCACCGGCTCCTACGACGCTACTGTTCGGTTGTTTGATACACGTACTGGAACTTGCACTATGACCATGGGGGCTGATCTACCTCGAGTAGGGCCTGTGGAGGACGTACTGGTATTTCCATCTGGCAGTTTGGCTGTCGCGGCTACTGGGAATGTCCTTCGAGTATGGGATTTGATTGCTGGTGGTCGTTGTGTGCGAGCATTATCCAATCACCAAAAGAGTATTACTTCCCTCGCCTTTGACGGAAACGCCTCCAGGCTGTTGACTGGAGGACTCGATCATATGGTCAAGGTATACGATGTTTCAACATATCGCGTCGTGCATACAATGCGTTATCCTGCTCCAATTCTTTCGCTGGCTGTCTCGGTGAGTGGCCTGCTCTCCCCCGACGTTCGCTCTTCTGACACTCTAGCTCCAAGCCGGATGACACTCACATCGCGGCTGGCATGTCCGACGGTTCGCTCTCCGTTCGCCGTAGACAACTCAAACCTTCCAAAGACTCTGCTGCTACAAAAACAGATAGTGCCGGTGCTTACGACTTTTACATGAGCGGCGGTTCGTTTGCCTTGGGGTCAAAAGGCGCAAGTTCGCGCCCGAAAACTCAAAGCAAGGGGGAGGGCCCAGCGACAACGGGTATTTTGGACGAGCTCCGGGTGGAACAAAGAAGGCAAAAGCGCCTGAGGGACTATGATAGGCTATTGAAGACGTTCAAGTACGCTGCCGCTTTGGATGCTGTATTGAGGAAGGTAGGCGCCAAAATTCTGGACGTTTTGAACTATTCTTACCATCTCCTTAGAATACTCTTCCCACGACAACGTTCTCCTTAATATCGGAGTTGATACACCGTGATGGACTACGGACCGCGCTTGGCGGACGGGATGATGTCTCCCTCGAGCCTGTACTTCGGCTCCTCATCAAGCACATCGCCGACCCTCGATTCGGGAATATTTGTTGCGACGTCTCGAGTATAGTCATTGGTAAGTTCAACCTTGAATAGCCTGGTGCTGTACTAAACCTATTAAAGACATGTATACTTGCGTCCTTGGTCGCTCACCGCTCACCGACAGTCTCTTTGTTCGACTGCGGCGAAAACTTGACCAAGAGCTCAAGTTCCAACGCGAACTTCATCTGCTGGGTGGAGCGCTCGATATGATTCTCGCGTCGGCAGCCTTGAATGCACGATCATGAATCTCCTGTTACGGTATCTGTAGTTGTACATTGGAGAGCTATCATCACATGCATCATTAACATCCTTCGATGAAGCCTATCAGCCCGTTGAGGATTTCTCGTTGGGCTATCGAGGCCTGTGCCTCGACACTCTCTTCACCTGGCTCTGCTTCGCCAATATTGTCGAGGTAGCCCTTGAGTACGGCCTCGATGTCTTTTACGGATTTCCCTCTGCGGCCCAGGAGCATTTCTGCATGTTGCTTTGCCTGCTTTGGGTTAGCTGTGCAACCTCTGAGGCTAAGAAATGACTCACCCCATCGTCTTCCATGATTACCCATGCGAGCAACACATCAATAGTTTGCAGAGTAAACAAGCCGCCATCCATGCGCCTCAAGAGAAAGAGGTCTTCCGCACTCTCAAGATCTTCCCCTTGTGCGAGAAGTTCCTAATAATTCATGTCAACCACAGCAAAGAAGACGTAGAATCCGGGCTTGCCTTTTTTTCAGCAGCAATCTCTCGGTCTGTAATCTTTAGTCGAGTCTCCGCCTGCTCGCGCAGCTCAATCAGCCGGTCAATTTTTTCATACTCTGCCTCGACAAACTTGGCCAATACTCTTATGCGCGGAGGCGAGTCGGACTCCAGATTCGCAAACAGACTGGAAATCACGCTTAGTATATGGCTGGTGTCTTCCGAGGCGGGCATAGCGGTATTGGATTTTGACTTTTTTGAGCCCTAAAGTGATGCGTGTAAGACTGTGTTGCAAGGATGAAGCTGGGTCAAACTTGCCTTGCCCATAAAGGCCGAGAACAATGTTTTCAAGCCCATTGCGTCGACGAAGGTAACGCAATTTGCTGCTCCTGGTGGGCCAGACATCGCGTAGTCTAGAACTTTGATAGCACGAGACTTGGAGGCGCGGTTCTCTCTGTAATCCAGGCATTTATTCAGAACTGGGGCCATTGGGAATATGACAAGGGACTCACTTCATCATCAGAACCATAAGATCTACCCCCTCGGCCTGCTGAAATAGCTCCTTGACCTCTGGTTCTGCCAAACACGAGCACAACGCGTCAAACACGTTCTCCATGAACTCGGTTTCGTCTGCACTAGAGGGATCCCGCCGGCGGAACACACTCAACACGCGCAGCATGATATCTACCCCATCGGCTTTGGAAAGTACTAGGCGGTTACTACGCGATGATTGTACCAGAATAGCAAGGACTTCAGCTGCATAGCCGCGGTTATCATCGTGTTCTTTTTGAAGGATACGGTTGAGCAGCCAGGTGATGATTGTAGTTGTTGAAACCAGAGTTTCAGCTAGTGCTGGACGTGATCCAAGTACATTTTCGAATATCCCTGTTGGCATGCCGCTGTAAGTAAAATAAGTGTTCAAACGGTGTCTATGTTCGGACCTAATGTATGGAAGACTCCTTGACGATCGGCCTCTTCTTTTTCATCCATTCTTGCTAGGTTTTGCACCAAGAGCTCGAGGGTTTGATTGGTAACCTGGAAGTGCAGTCAGGATATAATCAACGTGCTGCCATGACCGAACGTACCAAAGCCTCGATCAACGCCTTCAACGCCTCTTCGCTTTTCTGAGTTTCACCTTCTTCGTCATCGTCATCTTCATCCTCGCCCCCTACATCTTCGTCGGTAAACTCGTGTATAACCTCTACCACATCGATGACGATATCCATGTTTTCGTGGCTAAGAAGTCCAACCAGTAATGTTGTCGCTCCAGATTTGATCAACTCCGGGTATGATACGGTTGGTACCTGTGCGAGGGGCAAAAGTGCCTTGATTGCCGCGTCAAGGTCAGCCTCAGAGTCGATGAACCTGCAAAGTATCAGAATATTAGGCAGGAGCCTGACGTGGAGACATACTTTTCGGGTGCGTTGGGGTATTTTGAGCGTTGGTCCTGGTTTTTAGCGACTGCCTTTTCGAGCTTGGATAACAGTCGACGAACGCCCACAGCATTGAGCTCCGAAGCCTGCAGCCCGATAAACATTAGAGCGATCCTTGCGCCACAGCGCAGCGAGAAACGAAAACGACAAAGCTCACCCACATCTTCATCTTGCGCACCCTCGCCTCCAGCACGGTCAAAGATATTAAGAATCTTTTTCTGCTCGTCCGTCAAGCCACCTCCGAAAAACCTTCCTCCTTCGTCATCCTCTTCCACAAAGTAGTCCGCGTCTCCGCCAGGAGCAAAGTTCTGCTCGGCCTCATCCTCCTCTTCGTCGCGGACCGTTACAGGGCGCGACACACGTTTAGGCGCCGGCTCTGCGTTGTTCCCATTGGTAGTAGAAGGCGAATTATCCCCTAGCTTCATTCGCTTCAACATGTCTGTGCCTCGACGTTCAGTCCAAAGAGCATGTTTGTAGAATCACCGACATACCAGGTGTTGGGTTCGCTGGCATTTTTCGCTTGTTACCACTCAGCGACGCCTTTGAGCCCTAAGATCCTGTTCATTAATGGGCAAAGTTTGAAGCAAAGCATGCTCGACTCCCCATACCTTGAACAGCTGGTCGATATCCATTTTTGTACCAAACTTTGCGGGGTTTTTGCGCTAGTACTTTCCAAGAACAATTAAGAGCCGCGAAAGTATCGCCAGCTAAATGTAAGAGAGGCAAGAAGAGAATGCGAGGAATGGTGCTTGGAGTTGTGTTCAACCGCAAAGCCCGGCGCTTACTTGGAACTGCAGCTGTTTGCTTATGGCATCGTTATCATGAGAACTATGGCTAGATTACTTCACAGCAAGATTCTAGATAAATAACAAAGCAAGAAGATAAGGTGGGGAACTAGCCACTGAGATGGGCTTGAAGTTGTTGGCGCATCCTCTCCATCTCACGATCTTGCTCATCTTCCTCTTCAGCATCCTCCGTGGTCTGCAGCAAGAACTGTTCATCCTTGGATCGGTTGAACTATATTTTGTACTCACCGGCAGTTCACCGCCAACTTTGCCAGCCTGGCCAAGCTTGCCATCAGTCAACTCGAACAGAACCTTCTCGACCTCCTCATCGGCCTCTTCCTCCAACTCCTCATCATCATCCAGGCCTTCAAGAGTTTCGTCCATCATTTCTTCCATGATCCCAGCCTGTCTCGGCCCTCGTGAGCTCGATATCATCTACAGCAAGGCGGGCGAGGTCACCTTTGTCATTTCCATGCTCATCTCTCGCATAACCGCGCTGATCTGGGGTAGTTTGACCAACGAGTTGCTGAGCTTCATTATCTCAGTTGATTTCTGCAACGAGCCAGTAACCTTGACCATGGCTATAGCCGTGTCAACTATCTGCCCAAGACACTCGGGACTAGACAAGACTCACCCATCTGATGCTGAAGTTGCACCCCAATCGACCCCAGCCGCGCCTTGCTCACGTGTAATCTATCCTTTTGCTTGTTACTCCGTACGACCTCCTTGGCCAAGATTCTCGCTGATTTAACATCCCCTTTGGTAGCCAGTTGCTTCAATGTGACTCGAGCCTTGGCTGTCGCCGCATCAAGCTGTTGGTGATCAACTCGAGGCAAAGGCGCAGAGCACAAACAGCCACCTTACCTGACGTATCTCCCTGTCCAACTGTCGTTGCTCAGCCCTTAGCTTCTGCTGCCAGGCTCTAACTTTTTCTTCGGGAGTTGGGCCATAGAAGAACCGGTTTATGGATTTCATGGCCATGGTGGTATCGTGGTTGGCTGTGGAAGCTGGTGAGTCTGTGCCTTGGCTCAGCACAAGCGCCCAGCCAACCTGGGTTACCAATTACGACCGATTAGGCAATGCGGAGATCTTGTGTGAAGCAATTGCACACGGATTTTATTGGTACGTAGAACAGGTTATAAAAATACACGGGGCATACAGAACAAAAAGTTAAACACAAGAAGGCGCTGGTTTTGCATACAAGCATATCCGCGAAAGATTTGGCGTACCTAGTTAAGTTAAAACAAGACAGAAATTTTCATGAAGTGCTGCTGTTGCGGATTTCATTGACTAAGGCGTCCCAATACACCCAGTCGGAGCTATCGATCCCACCCGCAGTTAGCGAAGGCGCGTCGATCCCCCCGATAGTACCAATCAAGGAGCCAACAAACTCCTGGTTGGCAAGCTCCCCAATCCCGACGCTACCATTCAACGCGCCATAATCGGCACCCCCGGCCCACGCAGCCTCGCTCGAGCTAACGCCGTCGAATCCGGATTCAACCGTAGACGAGTGGTTGAGCCAGTTGTCGAGCAGGGTTTGGGCCGCCTCCTCCGAGGCCGACGAATCGGACGGAGAGCCGCCAGCAACGGTAGCGTGGGATTGTGGAGGAGTAAAGGTCGCGAGGTTACGACCTGACCTCTGCCACGAAGGGGAGTGAGCCTCGAATCCTGGTTGTGGGTTCGCACTCGGGAACGCCCCGACAGCTGGGGATGGGTGTGGGATGTACGGCGATGCGGTGCTCGAGGGAGTGCCAGGACCAAGGGCATGGCCAGGGGTCGTCGACATGGGACGCGAGGAAGCAACCGAGCCAGCACGGGCCCGCGCGCGGTTCAAATCGAGGAGCAGCTTGGCGTTCTCCTCCGTCGTCGGACTGCCGTGTTTGTCCTCTGCCCCGTCCACGTTGGGCGGGTCGTCCCCGCTGATTTCGAGCGAACGCTTACGAAGCAGTTCAATGATGGCCAGCTCTCGTCGCGTGGTCGAGTCAACATCCGGGTTATTGCCGTATAAACTGCAAAGCACCATACAGATTAAAAAATAACATATGGACGTAGGAAACCTGCTTACTCGATGAAAGTATTAAGCACATGGCGTCGCGCAGGAGTCTCATCGCTTTGGTGATCAACCAACAGCGCAATGCCCGAAATCATGGCAGACTGAAATTCGCGGTAGGCTCCTCCCAGGCTATCCAGGATAGTCTTGTGGGTGGTTGCCCTGAACGCTTGTCGTGCCTCGAAATCGCGCCGAGCGGAATCGAAGCATGCTTTACGCGAAAAATTGAACCGGTCCGAGTCCAGCTTGCGAAGCAGATATGGCCGGTGCAGACTAATGCGGACAAAGTACACCTCGGTGACGATCAGGAAACGATGGACTGGGAGGAAATCCAGGACGGAATCCAAGCTCGTATCCGGGTCCAGACTATAGTGGGGAGGAAGTGCCGCGACAAACTGCTGCAACTCCTTGTCCAGGTTAAGCACCTCCTGGTACCTCAAATGGCTCCGGACGAACTGGAAATGGTGCACGATGTGTCCAATGATCTTCGCCAGCTGATGCCTCAGAATCACAAAGGTCATGTGGGTGGGCTGCGACAGCGGATGAGGTCGAAGTGGGGCCGTCGGTGCCAGGAGCAGCTCAGCGTCCTCGATGTTCAACGGAGGCAGTGTATCAGTATAGTCATCCTGAATGGAGTGTGGACGCCCCAAGAGCAAAGCATGGGTACGATCCGCGTGATACAGGTATGACCTGTGCAAATTTAAGGTCATGAGAACAGTGGAAATCGAGACGACCGAGAATACCTACCAAATCCGACGTCGGTATTCAGACTGGAACGGATCGAGGCCCTAAAGCCCAAAACCCTCTAAAGTGTCAAGCTCGATGGCGCCGAAAGGAAAAGTTTGGTCAACTAACCAGTTTGGCTCCATCTCGGTGTAACCCAAGAGCATGAGCGGTCCGGACCGCCGCGCCAAGTTGGCTCCAGCACTCAGTGATTCGGCGGTCAAATATCAGGAAGCGGGCGCTCTGATCGGGAAAAAAAAGGCTCAAGACATAATTCGGAATGCGGTTAAACTCCTTACCAGTAAGCGAGCTAGCAACAGTTCCAAACTCTCATTCTGGATCGCCGCTGCTAACGTCAACGACCGTCGAGCTGACAGGGTATACGTAAACAGGGTGACACACTTTCAGGAAACCGGAAGACCTACACGACCAATAATACCGCAGACTTGTGATGCGGCGGGTGCGCAAGTCGCCGCCGAGGTGCTCGGGTGCCAGCCGCACAGCAGTGGCCATTACGACAAAGAGCAACGGTAGGAATCGTGCGTCGCTCGGGGAAACTCGTGTGCCGTTCGACCAGATGGAGTCGTAGCTGACTCGGAAGGCAGGTTCGTACAAGGGGTATCGGGTATAATTGATGTGGGTGAAATAGAAATCGACAAGGGCGTCGCTGACGGACTTGGGAGGGAGGTCCTGGACAAGTTCAGCGAGCTTGTGAGGGGGGACGCCGCAGTCCTGAACCAAATATTTCATCTTCTCGGCCGGGGTTGGTTGAAGGGGGTCTTCGAGGGCAGGACGACCCGCGGACAAGCCGCTGTGCTGAAGTTGCTCGAGTATAGGGGCGACACTGACACTACCAAGGGCACTAGCACCGTACCATTTTCCAGATTGCAACGTTCCTCCAGCGACATCCAAGGTTGTCCCAGCGACCATGTTGTCTTCGGTGTCATTCGACGGCGAGGCGGAGCGAGAGTAGCTCGGATGAGCTTGCTGGGGAGAGGTGATTTCGCCCGAAGCATTGATCGAGACGGATGCGCTAAAGTGAGGCAGAGCCATCTCGATGATTTGCTCAAGCCGGGCAATCCGCAGGTTCAAGTCGCCCTCGCCCTTGCCAGGGGTATAATTTTTGCATAACTCGGGAACACGGCGAGCGATACACTAAACCATCAAAGTGAGTGCCTGAAATGAAGAGGGTGTGACCGAATGACTCACATGCGAGCATGGTACTTGGCGATCGCACTGGGAGCAATCTCAGCGACACGGCACGCAAATGAGCAAACTGGTTCACCTTTTGCTTCCTGCGGTGACACTCGGAGCACGAGTAGCTGACACGAGTGCGGGCCTTCTTTTTGGCGTTCGAGGCGTTGGCACCAGGGTCTTCCGCCTTGCGCTTGCCCCCCGCGCCGTTGACGAGATTGGTTGCTGCGGCCGTGTTGGCGACTTGAGAGGGTGATGGGTAGTGAAGTGGGCTGGTGTGTACAGTGAGGTGAGATTGAGCGATGTGCGATTGCTCCATCCAGAGGAAGTCCAAGAGGCCCCGCGGGAAGGATGGTTGCTTAAAAGCAATGACTCTGGGCGGCACATATGGCCAAACACAGAAATTTAAGCGCCATGGACCAGGGAGTAATTGCGACCCAATCACCCGGTTCGCATCAATCTACCCCTTGCGGTTGTATGCGCTCGTTTGTGGCCCCCTGCTTCCCATGTGAGATCGGCCCCCAGTGCCTTGTCATGGTTGGCTCGAGCGCCCGCTGATCCCAACACTATCAGTCGCCACAACCAGAGGATCGGCGGCCTGCACCAATGAAAATTTTATCTTTGGATCGCCCAGTGTTTTGATTCGCCTCCGACCGGCATCCCCCTTCCGAACCAAGTCTGAAATCGCCTGGTCATCCGACACCAGATCCACTCCTGACGTCCACGTTTGCCATATTGGCCCTAGCCATCGAAGCCTACTGCCTGTATCCCCTTCGGTGCCTTCTGTTGTTTGGTGGGCTTCACAACCCATCCCTCTGCAACTTGCCGAGTAGCACGACTCTGACTGTATGCTGATCACACGTCCTCTCGCTAGCCACAAGTCTAGGCTATGTCGTCCTGCTCGTCGTGCGGTCTGGCCGCCGGCGACCAGGCTCATCTTCTGGAACTCGATCGCCCGATGCTAAAACTTCAGGATCCTATATCTAGCTGGGATGAAAGTTTTCAGATACTAGCTTGGCTGCACGCATCATCGACGCTGTGCTAGCTCCAACGACGTGCCCAACCAATGCCCTTGCCAGTGATGCACCAAAGACAAAGAAGCACAGGTGCGCAGCTCAATTCGGAATGCTTTAGCGTCCGCGTCTGGTTCGCGTGGGTTCGACAACGAGGATTTGGTCGAGCCAAGCCGGAAATGGATGTCGTGTGAATGGACCGCAACGCAATAAAGGCGTCATCCGTACCCTCGTTCCATTCACCAGGCATGATGAGCGTGCATGGCAAGAGCTTGGATCTCAAGGTGGCTGCCTTCTCGCTCCAACGCGCCTCGCCACCAGCATACGCCATTGTCAAGACTAAAATTTTCGCGCGGTGCATACTGGCCCGGCTCTGGCAGTCTCCGTTAAGCCTCCGAAAGACCACGGTGCCGAGAACTCGCTCGATGACTTCCAGCTGTGCAAAGATCGAGAACGATCAATGAAACGTCTCTCATTGGTACTTATTGGTGAGCTGAAATTTTCAGGCCTGATCTACGCTGCGGGTGGCGACCACCGTGCGAGCAGAATCTAGCATATACGCTGCATACCTCAACCACGTTGCAACGGGCGCCGCGCAACTTTCTCATATTATTGAATTCATCTCACTCCGTCAAGGAGCCAGGCCGTGATGGGCTCAGCGGGCTATTGTACTGTTAAAGCACCGACCTTTACGTTACCCCCTAGCCGCGCTACCCAAAGATGGCTAACGAGGGTTAATCGTGAGCCTACTCCGAGCCATGTGGAAGAATAGATTAACTGCGTGTCAGTCGGAGCCACTGCCGAACCTCGAATAGAGTCCAGGAAAGCAAGTACAAAGAAATAACGTGGTGCAGGCTCGCATATACGGCCCGTAACCTCGGCTCGACGACCAGGGCAGGTCTTGCTTTGTACTAAACACCTTGTCATTACGGCTTCGCCCCTCACAATTCGGAAATCGATTTCAAATTCGGTGCGGAATACCATGCTGATCATCACATCTATATATTTGCGCCTCGCAGCGTTGTGCTGCAATTGGTTGTGCTTTGCGCACACGACCTAGCCTGCTCGAGAGCGGAATGGACATACCCGATGTGCGGCTAGTCATTTCAACTATTACGCTGGGTGCCCAGACACCACCGGGCATGCAGCTACAGCTGTGCGCGCTCTTTTTGCCTGCATTTACGCCCTCCGGGTTTGGCCTGTCCAGAGATCAGTTTCAGAACATTCGATGGCTTGTGAATAGACAAAATGTCATGTGGTGGCATGTCTACCGAGGCGCGCGAAGTTGAAGATGCCCACTAATTACTCGCCACCTTGCGCCGGAATTCTAACACCGAGAGGCAAACATTGCACGTCTCGTGGTGCCTCGGTGAGTGACATGCTGTTGACCGGACTTATTCGTATCTCGCCAAAGCAGCGAATGGGGTTTAACTGTTTCAGCATCCACGCTCCACAGTCTTCAGCGCCCAAGGGGAACTGAGCTCCATGTCGCTCTCAACCGGAATGGTCAATGTTTCAGTCCCCCTCTGTTATCTCGGCCCTAACTAGCTCGGACGTCCTCGGAGGCCGCACCGAGACGGGATGTCGCAGTGATTGCACCTTCATCACCTCGGACATCTTGCTCGATCAACCCGAGTGCCAACGTTGCGAGCTTCGACGCCCCGTGGCTGGGATCAGCATTTACAAAGGCGCTGGCTTGTCCCTGGGCGCCTATTACCTTGACTCACCACGTGCCATAGAAGCGCCAAATCCTACACGTGATCCGATGCTTCCCAAGGATAAGATAAGATAACCCTCATCGGAACACTTTACGATTTTACCCGACGTCACTCCCACAGGGCAGATCCTTCGAGATCCCTTTCCTCGATAATTTTTCGCTCAACCCCAATACCTGTGATGCTCTCCAGGACGATATCGAGTGCTTCTGGTGCCCTGCGTGTTGCCCAGGTGTGAAACGCGTGCTTGCTGCTTCTACATAAACCAATAAATGATTGTCACAGCGTCGTGGGTATGCGGCTGCCGCGCAGACTGCTGCCTTTACTGGATCTAAAAATGCCAAGGTGAGCACGCGACAGAATTCGACCCTCGTATATAAAGTTGACGCGTTTCTAACCAAGGGCAACTATAATGTAACTTTGATCCCTGGGGATGGTTGGTCGCACTGTTCGGAGGTTGCACCAGGCAAACTAACTCGGGTGTAGGGATTGGCCCGGAGATCTCTGAAGCAGTCAAAGCCATCTATGTCGCAGCCAAGGCAAGTCAAAATGGACTATGCATGCGGTCGAACGTTGACAGATAAGGCATAGGTGCCCATTGAATGGGAGGAGGTTAGCGTTACCCCTATCCTCAAGGATGGTAAGACTGTCATCCCGGATGCCGCAATTGAGAGTGTGAAGCGGAACACTGTTGCTCTGAAGGGTGGGCGCTGTTGATCAATGCACTCTATCGCAAGCTCACTATTGCTATTAGGACCTCTGGCCACTCCTAGTAAGTGAATGCGCGTAACCAGAATTTCGCCCGCTTAAATGGGTGGTCACACTACAGTTGGGAAGGGCCATGTGTCATTGAACTTGACACTTCGAAGGACCTTCAACCTATTCGCAAACGTACGACCATGTGTTTCCATTCAAGGATTCAAGACACCGTACGACAACGTCGATACGGTCCTTATTCGTGAGAACACCGAGGGCGAATACTCTGGTATTGAACACGAGGTGCGTTGGCGGACTTCGGCTCGCTGGAATGCATTTCCCTGACCGTCATTTTACCTTCAGATTGTCGACGGCGTTGTACAGTCCATTAAATTGATCACATGGGATGCATCGGAACGTGTTGCACGCTATGCATTTAATTATGCCAAAGCCCACAACCGTAATCGTGTCACCGCTGTACACAAGGCTAATATCATGTGAGTATGAGTGCGTACAAGCTGTATGTTTATTGACCATTATTGTAGGAAACTGTCCGACGGCATGTTCCTGTCTGCGTGTCGGGAGGTTTCGAAGGACTTTCCCGATATCAAATACGACGAAGATCTCCTTGATCGTGCGTGTCTGCAGGTCTGTACAAACCGGTACCCTCTTTTCAGAGCTTCCCAATTCATTCGGCTCTTTAGATCACCACCAACCCTGGGCCATACGCAGATCGCGTAATGGTTATGCCCAATCTCTACGGCGATATCCTCTCAGACATGTGTGCTGGTCTGATCGGCGGGTTGGGTCTTACTCCCTCTGGAAACATCGGAAAGGTATGTGCCGACAAGTTTAGGGTTGTGCGCATTTCAGACCCGATCTTCCCGCTTAGGATGCCTCCATCTTCGAGGCCGTCCACGGCTCCGCGCCTGACATTGCCGGTAAGCTAAACCAACCGAGCATCTCACCTCATCTCGTTGATTCAGCCCCTAACTATCATTTTAATTGAACAGGAAAGGGGCTTGCTAACCCGACGGCACTCTTGCTCTCGTCCATGATGATGCTGCGTCACATGAACCTATACGACCATGCGGCGAAAATCGAGGCGGCGGCGCTCGGCGTAAGTTGGCTATTCCAGCCTCAACGTGTGCCTTGTGCTTAACCTTCTGTCTGGGACATAGACAATCGCCGAAGGCAAGACGATTACCGGTGACTTGGGTGGAAAGGCTTCGACAAAGGAGTTCACCCAGGCCATCATTAGTAGGCTCAAGTAATCTGTGTTCTAGGCTTTCGCTCCCGAGTTCTAGAGGTAAAAGTAATGGGGTGTCTTTAGCACTTTGAGCATTAGGTATCAGATTGTATTCAAACATATCGGGCCAAATCAGCTGTGCGCTTGTTCACTCTGAGGGCACCAACTTGTCTAGACGACAATACTGCTAACACTACTAGTGGCAGGTGTGTCATGTTGGGAACGGTACTGAATTGGCGACATCAAGGTTGTTGCGCTCTGGCTCAATAGGTGCTGCATAGAGTTATACGAAGGCGGTGATACATCTATCACAACCATTAGCGTTAGTATAATGCCGTAACTGCGCTTCGTCCGTGCCTCACCATCACCCCTAGCAGGCGGTGCAATCGAAGGTGTAGTTTCGCTCTGTGCCACTTCCTCTAGGGCTCGTTGACGTTGGTCTTGACTCAGAGCGGCGAGAACCACGGGGCGACTTGTCACTTTGTCGAGCAGTCGACCTTTCCAGGCCATTGTGAGTTGGAAACGGTGGGTCACCTAAAAGTGACAACCAGGAATAAGTTTCGGAATCGTCTCGCATATTTATCACACTTGCCGACATGAATGTTCCGTTGTAATCCGGACTGTTGGGTACATGCAGTCGCATTCGATCAGAGCGGACCAGAAACGCGAGTGGGCAACAGACGGACCTGGCTTTTCTGGGAACGGAAACATCGAAGTTGAAGGAGCACGAGCCGGCTCCAAAGTCAGTTCCAGAGGCCTCAATCTTTTGCCGATAGAGCGTGTCGAGGAGCACGTCTGGCTCCCCCGAAGCGACTACGTATTCTGCCGCCGGAAAACCCACAGAAATTTCAGCTTGGACACAAGAGTGTAACGCCCGAATGCTAACCGGTGAGCTCAAGCTGTATAGAACGAAGCTGAGATTTGGGTGACATCCCAGGGTTGGGGATCAGTGTCAATATCGCGTTTGTCACTTCGCCAGGCGCATACAGTGAATGCGGAAAAGTCTGCAGAACCTATGTCAATGGGGCCTGTCATGAGCTCAGAGGACCCACTACTAACCAACGTCCAGGACACATCCTTTTTAGGACTCTCGCCTCTCATGACCAAAGGGGTGTCATGTTCGATGCTCGGGATGGGGAGATGGCTCTTGATGGCCGGGAACTTGGACTCGTGCTCGATAAACTCTCCTGAATGGCGGTGATATAAGTGTTGATTGTGGTGTCAATCCGGCTGTGAACTGACGCTTGAAGGCCCCCGATTTACGATAAATCTTAAACACCAGCTTCCAGATGACCTGCGCCCGTCTCGGAGTCGAGCTATGAGATCAAATAAACAGTCAAATGCCCTTGCGATGCTCACTTGTGTTTGGACTGCAATGCGCTCGGCAAGCGAGAGGGCACGCTAAAGACATGTGACAGCGTCCGAGGCGTGGTAATCGACTCGTACGATGGGTTGTCCTCTATACCGAGCACGATGGCGGTTGATTGCCAAAGAACTTGGCTCACTTCTTCGACGTCGGAAATGTGGGTCGTGTATGCACGTTCATACACTTTGGCCTCTTTAGTACGGGATTAACGGTGGTAAGTTGCACGAGGGGGCATGGCGTGTAGGGCGTACTCAGTTCTATCCATCTGATGTCTACACTCTCCTTCGTTGGCGTGAATATTGCTTTCACAGGCCAAGTGCATGGCTCCAGACCAAGGCGGCCTTATAGCAGATACTAGTGGGTATGGCTATACCATCACGCAGAAGAGACTCTACCTTGTAGGGGGCTTCGATCGATGCCTTCGCCTTCGATCTTGAGGTTGAACTCTTGCTTGAGTACTTGCGGGAAGGGTACCTGAAGGGGGACGGCCTCGTATTGCTGGGACATGGGGGCTGAATACTGCTGGACTGGTGATAATAGTGGAGGTTTGAGTAGTGCTGCGCATCTTTATCAACGCTGCTTATGTTTTGTGTCAACCGTCGCCGAGTGTCCATGTGCTCCAAATTCCCGTATTCACCTTGCTCCTGCAAGGTCACTCCCCCCCTCTGAAATGAGACGCAAAATCGTGCAATCCGGGGATCCGGCGCTTAAGCTCCAACCTCACGCTCCGGCTTTATCTCCTGTCTTCCATCGCTACTAGCTTCAATGGGTATCTGGTCCTCACCTAATCTCATCATAAGACTTCAAAGTGTAC
>WSTG01000030.1:0-48238 GCA_019616325.1 Ceratobasidium sp. 394 | reverse complement strand
TGGGGCCATTGCCGAGCCAGCTCCGCATTTGCTCCTATTGCCCAAGCGGAGGTATAAGGCGATTTTACCACAAGAGGAAACTGGGGAGGGTTGAATGGCGTGGTCTGCCAAGTCACATTCTGGGCAATGACAATGTGCAGAAAAAGAAACCAAAGTCTGAGGGTCAAGCTCAAGTTCGACATTGGTGAAGACGGAGGTAAGGACAGGTGGGCGAGGGCGGCGGCTAGGATTTATAGACGAGCACCGCCGAACCTGAGAAGCCCAGAACTTTAGTATTTCACGGTAACAGCACAACCTATTAGGGCAAATAGCAACATCCCGAGATCTCCGTTGCGCTATTCAAGCGCCCGCTGTGTGGCTATGGTGCACGTGACCTACCGATGGATGGGGTCCTGTTTGGCTCAGTGTACATCCGATCACCGCGCTTGACGTTCTTTACCTCGACTACCAACTTCTGGTCCTTGTGAGCATTTTTCTCTCCCGTAGTTTCTTTTGCTGATTTTATACAGCTCTAGACCTTTATATCCGCTGCTCAACCAGCACCATGGATACCATTAAGCAGTCAGCTCAACGCAAGCCTCGCTTCTTCATTGCTCTAGCAGTCGGCGCGCTCGTGTTTATCCTCTACATCGCGTCTCAGGAGCCCGACTCGTTTACAATCCGACGACTTCCCGGAGGAGGCGTCGCGCTGAAAAATGAGGACCTCGCGGTCCGTTTGCGCATGGCTGAGGAGAACTTTCAGCGCAGCCTGAAAAAACGAAAGGCCCTCATTCATCAGTTTGGGCCCACTGCGGACAAAGTCAAGTCGTGAGTTGTCTGCGTGCTTTTACTCTTTTACCACTAGGCTGACCACGCTCGTTCACCAGGTACCCCATAAACCGTGAATACTACACGTTGTGTATGTAAATCACATCCTGGATGATGGCATTCCTAATGTGATGCGCGTTCCTAGGGGACTTTTTTACTCCCTCGTTCCAGTGCCCACACGCCGTCGAGCGTATCGGTATCAACGCTGACGGTGGCAAATACGTATGCGGCCTCCATCGTATCGCCAGCAAGCCAGACTGTGTGATCTACTCGTTCGGTACGTATTTACGCGTCGTATTCGGACTAGGACTTAAACGACTCCAGGCATCAATGGCGAGTCGTCCTTTGAAGCTGAGCTGCTGGAACGTACTTCAGGTTGTCAAGTTTGGGGATACGATTTTTCGGTCAACTCGGTAAGATTTCCTCTCTTCCTTCGCGTACCAGAAAGCCTTAGATCATACTTTAACAGTTTGGTCCGGAAGTCGCCAAGAACCGAAAAATCGCGTACCGTTCCCACTTCCACGCATATGGACTCTCGGGCAACAGCAACCACGCTCCAGGCCACACCGGTCCTCCCATGTACACCCTTCCCGAACTCATGCAGATGAACGGCCACGAATTTATCGACGTGCTCAAAATCGATATCGAAGGCTCCGAGTTTAGCACGCTCACAGACTTGCTCAAGGCATATGCAGGTCGCCCTCTGCCATTTGGCCAGCTCCAGATTGAGATCCACGCATGGACGGCCAACTGGCAGGACAAGTTCCCCGATTTCCTGGGATGGTGGGAGGCCCTTGAAAAGGCAGGGCTGCGTGCGTTCTGGACCGAGGTGAGTGTGATGGGTTCCGGGTACCATGTGCATCGCTGACTTGATTCCCCTCAGCCGAACCTGGTGTACCTGAACATTAATCGCGGTTACGCACCAGACCTGGCCGAGGTGCGTTTTCGTCTTGGTAAATGAGTGTTGCTTGCTGATAGTTTTGATAGTACTCGTTCATCAACACATTGGGACGCCATGCTCTTATCGAGGACCCGGTTGTTGTCTAGGTCATGTTGTAGCATAAAATCATATCTGCGGATATTTTGTCAACTATACCACTTATCTACCGCGTCCCTGCTAAGCCATTGGATCTCGTGTAGCACCCACTGCGTGAAAAGATACAGTCTATGCATTGCGACGGATTACTAAGGATAGGTAGGCCGACTATGGCCTGGGGTAACCTAATGAGGGAGAACCCAGGCTTTATGCTGGGTGCTAAACAATACACAGTCTATAATCTGACCAGAGCACGATGAAAAAGTCCAAGAGTGTCCGACTACCACAGTCTCGTAGTGTCCAATGGCATCCCCGACATGATCCGCTTCATAACCACGTTACTCGACAAGCTCGAAAACTATGCAGGATTTTAGTACGGCCGAAACCACAAGAAAACAGCGACTCACCCCATTCCCAATAAACACCTCTGCCCGACTCATAATCGCCATATCCACCGCAACACCCACCGATGCAGCCTGCCAATTCAACTCCAACTCGTCGCTCGTCACAATCGCATCGCTCGCCCACCCATCCGCCGCAAGCACGACCCTCAACTCGGCCAAATACCCCGGCTCTGCATTCGTCGCGATGAATATATGAGACAAGTGCGTGCGGCGTTGTGCGCGGATCGAGTGTAGACGAGATGCGACTTGGGCTGGAGTCGGAAGACATCGTTTGAGGTAGTACGAGGCGAGTTCGGGTGTGTTTGTGCCCCATTCGATATTTCCTCGAGGTGGAGCGTTGAATTTGTCGGGGAGTTGGGGGAGTTGGTTCCATCCTGGAGAAACGTTTGTCGATCTGGGATTCACGAGGGGCGACGAGACATACCGGTAAACGTACTCCCCCATTTAGACAAGTGCAGGCAGTGTCCGTTGTCTTTACCTTCGTCGCCGGCATAGTCTCCCCGCCGAAGGTGTATAGCCAAGAGTCCAGCGATGACGTCATGTTGTCGGAGGATGGACGGTCTCCAGGAGAATCTTCCTCGGTTTTGGAGTTTGTCCATGTTTCGAGAGAGAGCAGTGAGGACGAGTTCGGACTCTTTTATTCCTTTGATCGCGGGGTGTCTGGAGAACGTTTTCCACAAGGAGAGGATGCGAGTTGAACCAAGTAAACTACATCCTTGTTAGGTTCCAAGCTCACGAGTTTAGCAGCGAAACTTACTAAAAATCGAATACCTGGGTTCCAATAATCTCGACGCAGTTTTCTGGCGCATCACCCAACAAGGCTACCCATTGCCTCATCACCTCCTTTCCGTCCAACTCTTTCCCAATCTCCTTGACAATATCATCCGCATTGATAACCTTTCGTTTCGGAAGCGGGCACACGACCTCCCACCACTTGTCGCTGATCGCTCGAGGGTGGTGGTCTCCTTCTCCCCATGGTGCGCCGGCGGGAGGACCCCAGAGGAGGGCGTTGGACGGGATGACGAGGACTTTGCGGATACCGGCTACGGTTCGGTCGTCGCGAGGCGGATGGGCCTGGGGACGGAATGAGCAAGTGAGCACTAGGATGATAGATCGACGTACCCATGCTTCAAAGGGAGAGAAAACGGGCGCTCTGTTTGATTCGTAGGCAAGGATGGTGTTTAACAGTCGTTCTTGGAGCAAGTTGTTCCAGCTGAACGTCGAGGTCAGTTTGCACGCCAATACACACGCGTTCATCCTACTCACCCAAGTCCCCAAACCTGATTCGAAAACCGTACAAACCGCCCATCTCGTCCTTCCGGATACGCAGCCGAAAGGTTATGCTGAGGGAGTTGCGCCTCTCTCATAAAGATTTCATCAAAGTCTGTGGCGTCGGACGCCCAGGGGGATCGCTCTGGGTACGCAAATAGCTCCAAGTCGCCCCAGTAAAAGAACGAGCCGAGTGTAAGGAAAAATGCGAGTGTGAAAAGAAGAGCGAGGGCATGGCGGGGTCGAAGTCGTCGCTGCCATTTTGGATTGGGTGGATGCCCGCCTGGGGTCGGCGGGAGCAGATTATAACCACTCGGCATGTATTAATAGGTCTTGGCCCTTGGTCGGCAGAGAGGGAGGGTGAGATCAGGCCCGCTTGGCGAGGGATTTGTTTTATAAGCTTTTAGTCGTTCATGAATAACGGCATTGCATATCCACGGTCATTCCGCAGTACTCCGTGCAAGTTCCTTAAACGTTTTCGCGCCCCTGTTTGACGTACACTTGCCCTCATTGGAACAAAACTCTTGGTACCGCCCATATACCTCCCCGATGTTCACACAAATGTTGCTCTTCTGGGGATAGAGTTATCCGGCTGAATATGATCCTCGAGGCTCGAACTATCATTGGCGTCAATCAGTCTTACAGACTTCTGAGGCTTGGCAATTGGTTGGGCGCTCAGAATTTGCTAATAATACTAGGGAAATAATATAGTTAGGGTTCCGAGGGGTTCCGTCTGGTACGTGGAAGTATGAAGGCAG
This sequence comes from Ceratobasidium sp. 394, assembly GCA_019616325.1. NCBI lineage: Eukaryota > Fungi > Basidiomycota > Agaricomycetes > Cantharellales > Ceratobasidiaceae > Ceratobasidium > Ceratobasidium sp. 394. Next base: position 43,964 of record WSTG01000030.1, on the reverse strand, counting down.
TAGGAGATAGCGGGCTCTCGAGCGTATAGGCGTCGAGGCGAGTTACGGTAGGTCACGTGCGCATCAGCAAACCCGGCGAATCCGGCACTGTACGATGATGCACACTACCAACGCCGTAACACCTACGAGAAGCTTACGACCATCTAGATTAGCACAGACAGCGCTGGTAGCGTGAGTGATTTTTGCCCCCCGCACTCTTAGCTGCCATAGCTAATGCATCTGCAGTGAAAGTTTGGCTCGTTTTCGACAATGAGCGGCCCGATGAGGCTCACGACGCATCGTCGCGTCAGTTCGCCACCCCCTTCCGCGTTCTCCGACTCTTTCGAGCTTATGCCGCCTCGATCACCCTCTATGACTGTGAGGATACGAAACTTTTTGCGTTATTCTCGATGGAGGGCACGAAACTTGGTCGTTGTGCTCGGTGTTTTTCTGTTGGTCGTGTTCTGTCTTTCGGGTGGCCGAGATACCGTGTCTTCGGGTAGCACCCGACTACTGCTCTCGGGCCGACGTGATTTTAAAGACTACGAAAAGGCACAGTGGAAGTTTCCTCAGCACAACCCAGATCTGCCTCCTCCGGCTGGTCGTAACGGCCGTTATGTCCGTTTTCGTAATCAGGTGTACGGGCTTGGGTGAGCACGCAACCTGTTCTCGACTCGCCCGAGCTAACCGCTACCCAGTTGGAACAATATCCTCCAGGAAATGTAGGTAATGTTTCGTCCTTGCCGTATCCAGCTCATTCCCCGCTCTAGTCTCCTCAACACTCACGTCGCGCACGAGTCTGGTCGCTCGTACGTTTTCATCCCATTCCATGCCTCGGCTCACCCCGCCATGGGACTCGGTCCTAAAGCTCCATGGATCCCCCTGAGCGCATTCATGGATGCTCCAACTGCAGGTGTGCTCTCAGGTATTGCGTCATAGCTACCCTTGCTGACACTATTTTTAGGTGGTCTATGGCCTTCTGGCGACAAAACACCCCGTGCTGTAACCGAGGATTGGTACAATACTGTGTGTCCCCAAAACCAGCGAGTCACACTTGACACAGAGGCTGTCGCGGGACATCTAAAGGACTCGGATGCGCAAACTCTGATTAATTTTTGGTCCAAAAAACTAAGGGAGATGGAGGATCGGTGTATAGAGATTGGTGGGCGAGAGCAAATATTTAATTTCTAGTGCGTATCTTTGCTCTTCCATCAAACTCATACTAACTAGCCATACAGCCTCACCGGATCGACTCGTGTGCTTACTGCATTCAAAGAGTTCTCCACCTCGGCGACGCTCAAAATGTTCAAATGGTCTAAGCTTGTCACAGGAGCAGTTTGGCGAAACGCTGAACTGGTCAGTCCCGTTGACCAGCGATCAACACGCCCCTACGTTCTTCCAGCAGAGGGCCAGATCGACGGGTTGCTGGCTATGCATGTTCGACGCGGCGACTATTCGTATCACTGTACGCATTTTGCCAACTGGTCGTCTACGTATACATCTTGGGCTCTCCTCCCTCAACTACCCGACGGGTTTAAAGTCCCCGAAGGCGCCGGTCAGGGGCGTGCTACACCCCAGGCTATTGCGGAATACCACCGGGTCTGCTGGCCATCGAATAAACAGATCGTCGAACGCGCCAGGGCGATGCGTCAATTGCACAAGAGGCTGAATCGCGTGTATATCTTGACAAATGGGGACGCGGAGTATCTTGCCAGGCTTAAAGCCGACTTGAAGGCGGATCACTGGGCCAAGGTTTCGACGAGTCAGGATATGAGGTTGAATTGGCAGGAGACGTGGGTGTCGCAGAGCGTGGATATGGCGATAGCTCAGAGAGCTGAAGTTTTTGTTGGCAACGGGGTAGGTGCCTCGTTATCATGTCTAGTGTTGTTAGGTTAACTAGTTTATAGTTTTCAACCTTGTCGGCCAATGTCGCATTGCTGAGGTTGGCGAATGGGATGGCTACGGATACTGTTAGGTTCTGGTAACAAAAAAGGGGGTGCCCGAGAGTTATGTACTCTAATACACTGGCAACCCGGATTCCGTGATATCCTCGTACTTTGATACATTAATTTACATCATGTTAGTTTCACACAAGTGTAGCTCGCGCGTGACTCTATTACGTAAGCCTTGCCTCGCGTCCTCCGAAGCACCCTCTCCGACGACATTCAACTCGCTTTGCCATGGCCTCGACGATTGGTGTCCCCATTAAACTCCTTCACGAGTCTCTGGGACACATTATCACCGTTGAGCTCAAGTCGGGCGCGCTGTACCGCGGGAAACTGGCAGATGGTACGAATTTATCGCCCTAATTCCTGTTTCTCAAAAAGTTGACAATTTGGCGTCAAGCCGAGGACTCGCTTAATATTTCGTTGAAGGATATCACCGTGACTGGGCGAGATGGAAAAGTGTCGCAGTTGGATCAGGTGTATATTCGGGGGAGCATGGTGAGGTTCTTCATCGTGCCGGACATGCTGCAGAATGCGCCCATGTGAGTACAGTCATGCGAGTGTGCTTGGTTTCTGGGTATTGAATGGTTTGCATGGGGTGGTATAGGTTCAAGCGAGTTGGGCCAAACGCGATGAGGGGACGAGGTATTGGAACGGCTCGTGGTCGCGCCACCATCATGCGCGGTACGTACTCATTAGACTATAGGCCTAGTTCTCGTACTAAAACGTTCTGGTTTGTGTCTTCCGCATCTACTTGTGATGCTTTTAGCCAACGGTACGTACATTGCCTTACCATAAGAAACAAGTCTTACTGATTTTTTTTCGCATTTTTCTAGCTCGTCGCGGACGCGGTGTTCCCCAACAGTCTCGCGGTATCAGGCGATAAAATGTCAGACGGAGAGTACGATTATTATTGTCGGTTACTTCGTATTAAAACGTGGGTGTTCGAGTACATGTACCTATCGACACCGTGCTACGACATTATTCGTGCCAAAGCAGTTTTTCATCCTGTTTATACGTCTCACAGCTGTCGCTTTCAAATCAGCGATATCCTTGAGTATGAGCTTGTAGTTCTCGCCTTTGAGGTGGCTATTTCCGGATGCAAACCGTGCGGCTTTGTATAAACTTGCGGAATGCCACCACGACCTCCAAAATGCCAAATCTGTGATACTGAGATTTTCAAGTATACTTGTCCCAAGTGCTCGGTATTATAGTAAGCGTTTGCTTTGCTGGGCTAGGGTACATATCTCTGAGTTGAACTTTACTGGGATTAAAGCTGTTCCGTTGCTTGCTACAAAAGGCACAAGAGTGAGAGCTCTTGAACACAAGTATTAGAGAGGTTCTGAACGAAAGTATTATGGGTTTATTGCTTTCTCGGGACTTGCCTTACTAGATGAATCGGCTGGGTGTGATACCTCTGGAGTGTCTTCTTCGACACAGACGTCCACATTACCTCCAAGTGAGCACCTTTCATAGATAGCAGGTCCTACCTTCTGATATTTCTTGCAAACCTCAGACTTGCCAACACCTGCTGAAGCAGATTCGGAGATTAAACCAAACGAAGACGAGAAACTCGAAGACCCAAAGCCATTACGCACACTTGCCTCGCTCAAATGGCCGTACGTCCCCGAGCCGCCTTCTTTCATAGATCCAGTCACAAAAAACGATCCCAAACCCCTGACATTGGCGCAGTACGAGGCTATTGGTTTGTCCTTCAATCTTACCCTCCTTTCTCGCTCCCTAACTTCAGCCCCTCAGCAACCTCACCAGATGTAAGAAGGGTTATCGCTGATAATCCTAACATGCCAAATCTACTTCGATCCGTGGATAAGCTGTACGGGCCACTACGCCAGCAAACGTTGGAAGAAATGCTCGGCGTTGGAACGAGTGGGGATCAGCGGCATGGAACTCGGGGTCAGACGCATGAGACGCTAGCACGTATACGGCAGGATGGGGATGCCGAGAGTAATATGCTAGCGTTGCGACAATTGTCTGAAGCCATCGAGAAAGCTATTGGCGTTGGAAGTGCTCAGCGGGGATTGGCTTGGGAGGATGCTTGAAATTCATCGAGTTATGAAGCAGAGTCCACTTGTACGGCACCTTATGTTAACCCAGAATTCAGTAACCACCGAGTTCACCAAGTGGCTGCGGCGGTGCTCCTATTGGCCGCCCCACTGATCGGGAATTAGCCGGCTGGCGGCAAAGCGTGACTTGGTCACACAGCTCGCCTCGCTTTCCTCGCTACCACCACCACCGCCGAGTCAAAATGACAAGCGTAACTCCATCGCCCTTTGCCCGCAGCGCAGACCTTACCGGCCCCAACCCCTTTGCACGCAGCACGTTTGATGACTCGACGAGGCTGACCGGGCGCGAGCAGACGGTGTGTTTTGTTATTTACTTATCGCGTGCCTCCCAAGCGCTCAACGTGGTTGTGGTGTGGCAGATCGAAGAGATGTATAGTGTGCCTGAGAGTTTCCTCGAGATTGAAGTTCGCAATCCCCAGACGCACGGTGAGTCGAGTGCGCCGAAGCAACTCTGTCCACTTATCGAAGACTATGGTGGCTGCCCCAGGTTTTGGTCGGAAGATGTACACCGACTACGAGGTCATGTGCAAGGTAAAGTCCACCCAGCCCACCCCCGTATTACCTCGACTGACTCCGTGGCTGGCCTCAGACAAATATCCCGGCCTTCAAGCTACGTCACTCGCTCGTACGCCGGCGCTATTCCGACTTTGAAGCGTTCCGTGATATCCTCGAGCGCGAGTCGACCCGAGTGAACATTCCGCCTCTCCCGGGCAAGGTTTTCACGAACCGGTTCTCGGACGAGGTGATTGAGGCTCGTCGAGAGGGCCTTGAAAGGTTCTTGGGTATCGTGGCCGGCCATCCTCTCCTTCAGGTAAGCATCCCATCATTGATATGTATTCATATTGACCCTTCCTTTGTCTCGACAGACTGGGAGCAAAGTTCTCTGTGCTTTCCTCCAGGACCCATCGTGGGATAAGGCGCAGTGGGTGTAATGGGGGATGCCGGACATCTGACCGTAGTTTCGCTGGACATCGATGATCATGAGTACCTGAAGTTTCCCCTTGCGTGAAATGCCCTAGATTGCTTAAATATTACTTGTAATTGTACCCCTTTCCTCTTCACGTGCTATGAGAATTGAGTTTACTTAGATCCAACGCGCTTCGAGTGAGGAGAACGAAATTGTAATTCCACATTGGTGAGCGGCGTTTAGTTCATGGCCGCCAGGACGGCATCGATATCTTCCTCGAGCGAATCCTCGAGACTCTTTGCAACAGTCGTCCAGCCCAAATTCCGGCCCCTCTCGGACACGCTACGCGAGTTCGACGCGATGGAACCATAGTTAATCTCGGCTAAGCACAGATCAAGGTCAGTCTTTGTTTATTTAGAACCTTGGCCTCGACCGACACTCACAAGCTTTCACACTTCGCGCCTCAGCCTTTTCAACCTTTCCTTTCGCCAACAAAATTGGTCCAATCAGCTTGGCGATATCTCCCCATGCGTACTCTCTGACACTTCCAAAGTAAAAGTTGGTATAGACTTCTGGACGAGGAGTCTGCCCGCTGCGCACGGACAACGCAAGGTTCAGGATAATGTTATACAGAGCGACTAGATCCGAGATGTGCACCTAGTAGCACCGGTATTAGTTGGCGATATGCGAGGTGTTAGACATGGATAGGCGTACAGTATTCCAGCGGTTCGTACCCTTGCCGACATACACAGGCTGTTTGAACTCGATTGCGGTACTACAGAACTTTTGAGTTAGCTTTCGACCCACAAGCGAGATGATGCAAGCGCACCGGATTAACCGTGGGATTTGCATGGAGAGCTTGTGGACGGGGCCATCGCCGACACCATAGATGCAAGAAGGGGCGACAATGTAAGCATCAACTTCTCCCCTAAGAGTGATGCTGTCAATAATCGATGGTATGCCAGTGATGAAACCACCCGACCTCTCATGAGCCCCAAAAATCCTAATACATTGCTGTTAGATTACATCGGCCATGCTATCGCTGTGGACTCACTCTAGGTCTACGTCCCGATGGGGTTGTGTGGGCGCAATCCCTTTGACGTCGTCTTTGAGAGAAAGGGTTGTGAGTAATGCTCACCATACATCACAGCGCACATACTAATGTCGTTGTCCTAGACGAAGCTAATGAGTGATATACCTAGCCGATGCACAAGCTACCCACATTCCAGATCTTTGAGGCCCCAGGCGTGAGTTCTCCATTGTCGCCCTCGCTCAGTAATCCGGTGCCACTAAAGAATTAACAAATGTCAGTCTTTTGTAAAGGGCAGGTATAAAAGTAAACAGACCTTGTCTGAATCAATATCCCCCGTTCCTTCTTGGACTTCAAACCTTTGAGCACCGCGTGTATGAGATCCATAGCATCGGCGTCTGCAGCATTATACACAATATCCGCCTCTCTCGATGCCTCTTCTATCTTGTCTACGTCGGCAAACGATCCTTTGATTGTCTTGATCCCCAAAGCGTTGAGTGTCTCGACGTCTTGGTCTTTCCGTGCGAGCGCGGTGATGGTGAACGCGGCCGAGGTCTTGAGCAGATCGGTTAGAATGGAGCCGCCGATATATCCAGTCGCGCCGAGCAGAAATATCTTGGTTGGAGTAGCGGACATGTCGATTCGGTAGAGATGCTGTGCGTGTACAAAACGCGAACCTGCGTTCCTATATACTAGTCGTTATCCTTCCGCATACATGCAACACTGGTGTCGAATATCTCGTGTGCTCACAAATTCAAGTGATTTTTAAGCCAAGTGGAGGGCAGGTCGGATCAGCCAGCCTCCACCTAAGAGAGTGGAAGAACTAGCGGATCAAGACGGCGGTGTGCTGAATCACATGCGACCTCCTTAAAATGCATATTTTACGAGCTATATGAACGTCAAGTCGACTGCTCGGCACCAAGGCCAAAAAACAAAACAAAAGGGGGGCGAGACCAGGGCTACACAAGGTGCGGGTGGGTGGACAAATGCGTGAAAGTCACGCGTGACCCCCTGCGAGCCATCCTCGTGACGTCAAGGCTTCCTCGAGTCTTGACCTTCAACCACAGTCAGTCTAGTTGCTATCGCTAAGGAAATCAATGTCTTATGACCTACAGGTAGCTCCCAAATTGCATTCTAACCAACATGTCGGACGAGTACGGAGCAAACTCCAACAAGAACAGTACCCTAGTCGACGACAGTGAGTCCACCGGGAACTTCATGCATACACATGATGCTCTGACCATTCAATCTATGTTAGCTGCGCTTGAACTAAACTCTGGGGCGGGCAACGTTGACAATTACTCTAGTGATACGTCGGATAGTACGTTTACTTACTGGTATAACCATACGCCCACCTACCGTTCATTTTAGCTACCGGTTCCGGAGGCTACGGAGGCACCGGAGACTCCTTTTCAGACCGTTCGCAGCGAGGTCTCGTAGACAAATCCTTGGATCCGGGTCAATTCGGAAGGTCAAACTCGACTAGCTCCAAGCCAGATACCCAAGCCACAGAACACCGTGGTAAGCATCCTTTTACGGTCATGTGCGTCCCCTCTGCGAAATAGTGATGTGCAAACCAGATCCACTCAATCCTTACGGCGAATCGGGCCCTGGTACACCCAACAATGGAGAGTGGCAGTCGGCATCGGATAACGATGCATCGCGAGTTGCAGACCGTCGGAACGAGCAGTGGGAGAGCAAGGATGGGTCGGGTAATGACATAGGGGCGTGAGGAAATGCGGTCGTCTCAATGGCAAGCTGCAGCCAGGTTTTACTGCCTAAAATGTTTTACACCAAAATCAGCTTCAATTGACTTTTGAAATCTTCCCGTCTACCTTGGGCGCCAGTTCCTGTTTTGTGCAAAGTCCCCGTCTCCCCGTATGTTGTGTTTATTTTCTCCTCTGGCGGTTATTCCCCCGCTCCGTAATATCGCACTATATGCGCGCCAATCAGCTAATTTTATCGCTGTGAAAGGGTTCTAAAACGATTGGATTGCAAACAGCTTCGGGGTGGGATAGGGCATACAAGGCAAAGTATCGCACAGAACAAAACACGAGAAAGTAGCGAGAAGATTAAGCGCCGTTATAATTCAAGCACAAGAGTGCGTGAGTAACCGTGTGTAATGCTGTATTAGGCGCATCTGACCACTCGACAGGAAACACGCTCAGCATGGTAGCCAGGTGTAGGCCGTGGCGGGCTGGCTTTGATCTAGTTCTCCATTGACCACGAGCGAGCCGGATAACGACGAGACGCCGGGCCGCTATGACTGAGTGAATTGACCTCCGAGTGATAGCGCTTGTCGATTTGAGGCAAATATTAAGCATGTACTGCTCAAGTGAAGCGAATCTTGTAACCCCTATCGCGCATGGTTTCTTCGAAAGCTACAATAGTGCGGATAAAAGATAGGTGCATAAGAATCGACGCCATTGCTTCGCATATGCTCACCTTTCTGCTCTTCGGCATCCTCGCGCTGCTCATAGTCAAGCACGATTTGCTTCAGCTGCTGTTGCTCAGCTTTATCCTGCAACTGCGACTGGCGGATCTGCTTGACAAGCTCTGTTTCCACTGGGACAGGGATGTATCGGCTCTGCCAGGCGGTTAGGATTTGAACCTGAGGGCAAAGCAAGGCAATGTGCCCACCTGCGTCTTGTTGCCCTTGCGCGTGGCGACCGTAAACTTGACTACGCCAGGGTTGCGCTCGACTTCGTCATCTTCATCCCGCTTCTTACGCACGCCCGTGGGGAGACTTGGTCCCTCCCAAATTGCCTTGCGGTCGACTCTTCGGTTCTCTCCAGGCGCTTCAACGAACATCTTTGCGAGCTCCTTTTCAAACTCTGCTTGAGCTTCTTCAGATGGGCCCGCGTTCTCCTGGTGGGGCATAATAATTTGTGCCTCTGGGGAAACGGGGCGCCCGTCCTGCAGTTTTGGTCAGCTCGTGTGGCGAGATTTACGATGGAGAAAACGGACATCTGATACGTCCATGTCGGAGGTGTCGCCTCGCCCTTTGCGCCGATCGCCCACCTTCTCGTCACCACTATCATCTCCGCCACGGTCACTCTCGTCGCCGTCGCCGTTTGCGTCTATTGGCTGGTTTCAACACTGTATGAGGAAAGTGTTCAGATTCGTACCTTCGCCAGTACGAGCCACCAGGTCAAACATGGCATCCACCGCAATGGCAGCTTCTTCGAAAGATTTGGCAAGCACGAGTTTCGGTCGAAGTGCCTAGTTGAGCACGTTGATAGGCACTGCTTCCCAAAGGTCTGCGTCATACTTACCTCTACGGTATCATTGAGCATGAAGTCCACCTCCATGGGCATTGGTGACTTGCAATGTACGTAGAGCTATCAAACAGGGGTTGGGCTCACGGAATAGGGTGAATAAAGATGATCTCAGGCTCACTTGTAAGAAAGTCAACAGGTTGTCTAGTTTCTTCTTCTGCGAGCCCTGGTCGAAGCACATTCCGCACGAGTCGAGCAAAACGCAGACAAGTCGGACACGGAAAAAATCATCAGGAGCATCGATGGGTGATACCTGGCCAGGCAACGGCCGACCGTCCGCTTTTGGAAGAACAGGATGAGTATGCCCGTCGAAAAATTACCATATCGTGACTTACGATGTCCGAACGTAACCAACGACCACAATGTGTCGAACACCAACGTAGAACTAATTAATCGGTACATGTACAACTCCCCAAGGTACTTCATAGTGGCAACCCGGCGCTGGTTATTCTTATATATATTTTGCTAACGGGAATGGAGTGTTAGAGAGGGCGGTCCCACGCAAAATCATACGTACCTCCATGCCCAAACGAATATCCTCCAACACTTGGTCCACGACACGGATAGAGAAATCAGCGTGATATCGTTGAAGGTCGTAGGCAAGCATCGCTAGTAGGCTGACATTGCTATATTTCACCTTCCACGGTTTAGTAAACACGCCGAGCAGCACCGCGTATACCTAGCAGCATGTCAGCGTAAGAATTGGTACCTTGTTACCTGCTAGCGCAGACTAACCGAGGGGTCGTTCCAGTCCATCTTTCGCAGTAGCCTCAACACATCGTCAATCGTCTTCTTTGAGAGGACGTCGTAGATGAGATGACGAATAAACATCTCTATGGGCGGCCGGGTCTTTTCCACGCGGGGGGCTCGCTCGGGCGGGTTGCACTAAATTGTAGGGATAAACAACTACACCAATAACTTCAGCAGAAGCGAATTACCTGGTAATATGCGTTTTCCAACATCAGCACCTGTCGTTGATCAAAGTGTTGCATTGACTGCTTCCTTCGCATCAGTTCAAGCTAATTCAAGGGAATTTATCAGCGCATATCGACAGAGGATTGGCCCGTACGTACCATGGTCGCCATACGTGGCCCGGTCTCCTCGCTACGTAGCAAAAACCTGCCGCATCCTTCAAGCAACATCGCCGCGTTATCCACGTTCACGCCACTCAGGTCATCCAAATAAACTTTGAAAACGTGAAGAATCAAATGGGCCGGTACGATTCGAAACTTGGCTAATGCTGCTAGATATAGCGTATTCTACAAATTGATTGAGGAAACCATTCGACTTTAGATAGTCTATGCTGACCTTCATTCGGTTAAGAGCCAGCTCCTTCACAACTTTCTTCTTCTTTTGCAAGTATCGGAACTCGTCTTCCAACTAGGTCCCAGATCAGTTAAGTTATAGTATAACATCAACGCAGGACTCACCGACGCAACGAGCTCCGATCCGATGTCAGGCATGTATGGATTTAGGATAGCAACCAGGCGGGCAAAATATGGAAGTATATCCGTTCTGTTCTTAGGTGGTTGGCTGAGGAACTATTGGTAGAGGTTAATTGGTGGAAAACCTGAGGTTTTGGAAATCTTGCCTTGACCAGGCGTTTACGAGAGGCCTTGCTATTGAAAAATGCGAAATCGACGGCAATCTCGTCGATCATGGTGCGATTATTGGCATCCAACAAGCGTGCCAAGAGCGCTGTCAAGGCTTGTGAAGCCCCCGTAACCGTTCCAGGAGTGGGAGAGGGGGTGCGAGACGGTGGTTGTTCTTCATCGTGCTCGCTGCTCAAATCCATAAGTCCATAACCCTCCAAGTGATGGACAAAACTTACGATTCGGATGCTTTTGTGTCTTCAGCACTCATATTTTGCATCTCTGCCTCGAGTCGCGCCATGTCTTCCTTCTCCTGTTCTTCCTTGATAGTACTCGGCTCGGGGTCTGCCGCCTTCTCATCCTTGGGCGCTACAGTGTCGACCCCCAGGATAGTTTTGGGTACAAATTCTTTGAGATCGGCAATATCCTCGTAAAAACGGCGTTCTTCTTCATCCTCCCACTTGCTATTGGCGGGAAGATCTTCAGCTCCACCTATACGAAGACTCGAGCTACCATCCAGTAGAAGGATAGAGTCGTTTTTCTGGGAGGCGGAAGGTAGAGAAGGCATAGGAACATAAAGTAAATCGGAAAGACTGCACGGACGTGGATTAGACTACGACATACACAAGAGCTACAACCGCACCTTTGGCAAGATGACAATAACTTCTCATAGCTCTTCGTCATCTTCTCATAGGCTTGTTGTCTGTCTTCGAATATCTCTCCTGATTTGATATATGCTTCGTGATTCCGGCGATCCTGGTCTTGCAAGCGCTAGATGTCGAGATAAATCAACAAGGGTTACAATCGGAGACCAGGCCGGCGTGTAGATAGCTCACATTATGCTCCTTCAGCAATTTCTTGGCCACATTATCGTAATACCCTTCGCACATGCGTTTAAACTTTTCTCGAACGTCTTTCTCGACCAACTCGTCCTCTTCGTTTAAGACGGTTGTTCCATTCGCTTGGCCGTTTTGCGCGCCATGTGCAACAGCAGCAGATAGGTCTCCCGCTTGGACTTCGGTATCGACCTGTTTGGTAGAGGAGGACGAAGTTGTGATGCCCAAAAACGGTCGAGAGTAACTTTTGAGGAAGGTGGTAAATAGGGGCAGGGAGCCGAGGCTCGGATCGTTGGCCAACTGAGCGCCGAATCACGTCAGAGATAAACCATCGAGACTCGTATAAACATACCAGCTCCCGAACGGTTTTCATAATCAACTCGCCACCGCTACGACCAGGGCCATCACTCAATATCCCCACCAGTGCCAGCTCAGAGCTTATCCTGAGCAGCGGCCGTTGACGCACAATTCGAGCGGCCTCTTCCTTCTCACGTTGTTCGGGGGCAAGTGCGTTTAGCGCAGCCCGAGACGGCGCGGCGAGCTCCTTGCTAAGCGCGGCTACCAAGGGTGGAGTGTAAGTTTCCGGAAACCGGCGATGGAATGCAGAAATGATCTGTGTAACAAATCAATAAATTAACCAGTGGCGCGCAGAGTTTCTCGCCCTACCTCGGCAGCTGCCCATACGTCTTTCTCAGTTTTGCACCGGGACATCCCCTCAATAGACGCTTGGACTATCTCCTCGACATATTTCTCGAGCGAAAGACAGTCGACATCTTTCAGAATTTGGTCTCGGTTGTCGGACCCAAGAGATTGTCGTAAACGCTTGATCAGAGCACTATGTCGTTTAAGCGAGGAGTCTAAAGACTTAGATGGTGCTTCAAATCCGAATCAGGCTCCTGAAATGTCGTCTCAGGATATGCAAGCTCACCAGAAGGGTTACAATTGAGTTTCTTCAAAGCAGCTCTCTTTATCCTTTTAATTCGCTCTTCCTCCTCCTTCGGGAGACTGGTAGACATAATTAGAGAACAAGTTGGTAGCCACACAAACTGGGGAATGTGAAGCAGAGATGATGGAAGTTGAAGCCATAAGCTCACAGCGCTTGTGTCACGTGGCTCAAATAGGGGTGATTTGTTTTGGCCAAGGCTAATGGAGATACTCGTATTTGGTACAACTACACAAAACTAAGACTTCATTTCTTCATCCTCCTCCTTCTTCATTACGCCATGTTTCTCTAGTAACACATCTACCTCGGCTGGTCGGTAGATCTTGGCCTTTGGCTTCTTGCTCACCGCATCCAGCGTTATAACAGCAAACTCGACTGGGTGAACATATGAGCACAAGATCATATCTCATCGGAGCTAGATTCACTTACGCTTTTCACTGCTCAGCGTGGTGGAATCCATCGTCTTCCCCATAACCCGAATGACAAGAGATATGGCATCTTCGAGGGTTATATCGTCCTTGTATTCTTGCTTGAGCAAACTCTGAGCCGTCCCGTTGTTGGCCCCGATACACGTTGCTTTCCACCCACTGTAGTTCCCGGATGGATCAGAGTGATACAGCTGGAACTCGTAGTGTGGATCATAACCCGCATATAGAAGCGAAACGCCAAATGGTCGCAAGCCTATTCGAAGCCTACTGAGGCGAAATGCGACCATAAGGTGGAAAGTGATGCTTACCTCCATACTGCGTGTACCCTTGCTTAAGGTTACACAGCCTCTGTACCAGTTGTTCCACAGGCATATCCTCGTTAAAAGAGAACAAATGTTGCTGGGCAGACGTTCGAGAGTAATTGACTAGAGAGTTGGCGTCAGCGGAAAGACCTGCTACTCCAGCAATGAGGTTGCTTGAATAAGATCAATCAGACAATCCGGATTTGCCACTTGCTGAAAACTACACTCACTTGTTCAATAAGAAGATCTTCTCGCCACTTCCTCCATATCCCCCTTCTTTCACAACTGAAGTATCGAGGAGCTTTCCTGTCACCTTCTTCTCTGCTGCCAATACAACTCCCTCCTTGGAGAGAACACCGATCACGGTTCCGGCATGCGCAATGGCCTCCATGGCATATTCGACTATAGTATGTCAGATCGGTGCGAACCTTCAGTGACTGAACGCACTTTGATAAAGCCGCCCTAATCACATGCTGGCTATCAGTAAAACAGCATGGTAGAAAGCATTACAACTTACCTTCCGGCGAGAATATAGTCGTGCGGCCTGGCAATTACAAGCGAATTAATATACGAGGCTGGTACGATCCAGGGGTTGCTCACTATCATATCTGCGTGCCTGTTCAAGGTTTCAGTAACATAAACATATTATAACAAGTTGGTCTGAATCTCACCATCGTGTATCAGGATTGAGCTGAAGGAGTCGAGATTCGTGACTGACGCGTCGCTCAGAACGCGAGGGCTCTGGGCGCTAAGGGGAGCTTGCGTAATCGTCCGATTGCCCACGTGATTGACCCTGAAATATAAAATTTAAACTCGACGCTCATTGAACCAACAACCATGCTGACTGTGAGTGAATTCCCAGCTCACTCGCCCATCCTGCGGATGATTCTTGTTGTCGCCCCAGTCGTATCGCAATCGCGACTGACGATAGACACTGCATTAGCCAAACACGTTGCATCACTGAATTCGCCTTAGCTCCACGTACGCTTAGTCCAGTAACTAACTCGCTTCATTACCAGGTTGAACATGCTGCATTGCATCGACGTTTATCTGCTTGAGGGACTTGTAAAACTATATAGTGTAAGTCTCTAACCATCTCGCTCGCCCACTACGGATGAGTTTTCATATCACCAATCTCCGAGCCCTGCTTTGAGGAAACATACAAAAAATCTAAGAACAGCCAACTGAATTTCTTCCCAGCCTCATGTTTACCTAGGCCTGACTTGGTACTGACTTTGTCTTAAGATTTCCAGGTGTGCCCGTGAACTTAGAATATCTATGAAGATTAAAGGCAAGTGAGATGTCACAGTGGATTCTCAAATGTATACACCACCCCTGAATAACTGGGAAAACCTTCCGCGCATTCACGAATGCTGGATCCATGAAGCACCGAAGAGTGAGCCGTAAATGTATTCCAAAAAAGACCCAATCACGTGTCCACATCTTGCCCGTCGCCAGACGGCCGAACCGCATCTGCTCTACTGACCGCAACCATAATGGCCCCCATCGTAAAGATTCCGAAAGCCTTCTCGGCAACCATCGATGCCATAAAATCTCGCGTCCCCGAGGGGCTGCGCGAGCCGACTATAGGCATAGTATGCGGCTCTGGACTCAGCGGCCTTGTTTCGAGTATCAGGGACTCGGTGTTGGTGCCGTACCCCGAATTACCGGGGTTTGGGACGAGCACTGGTACGTTTTAGTGAGCAAAACCCTTGCAATTAGGCCTATATCCGGTTTTTGGTAGTTGCTGGGCACAAAAGCGCGCTTGCGTTTGGGAGGATTGGTGAGGGCGACGGCGTACCAATCGTCGCCATGCTCGGCCGCGTAAGACAGCGTTTTACGAAATATGAATAAATTTTTACTAATCATATTGGCTAGTTCCACACGTACGAAGGGCATAGCTTGGCTAACGCAGTTTTCCCGATTAGGGTTATGGCGCTGCTGGGGGTCAAGTCGGTCATTGGTAAGTGGTCAACTTGGACCGCATTTATCCTGTAACTTAACATCATATAGTAACCAACGCCGCTGGGATTTTGAACCCCAAGTATCCTGTCGGAACAGGTCGGATTCTTCATTCGCTGTATTAATGCGAGGCATATACTCACCCGACTTCTACCTAGTGTTTGTCGTGCACGATCACCTCGCACTTCCAAACCTTACAGTAAGCGATGCATCGATGAAGACGCCTAGCTTTAACTAATAGTAATCGTGAAGGGGTTTAATCCCACACTGGGACCCGTCCTCGAGCCTCCCTTTGATCTACGATTTACCCCTGTCTCCAAAGCATATAGCTTCCCCCTCCGTTGCGCCGCCTTCCGCGCTGCCCACGCTCTCCAACTTCCAAAAAACTTTCTCGCAGAAGGCACTTATGCCTGGGTCTCAGGCCCAACCTATGAATCCCCCGCCGAAGGCCGATTCCTCCGCTCCGCAGGCGCAGACATCGTCGGAATGAGTACTGTGCCCGAGGTTGTAGCCGCCCATCAAGCAGGGTTGGGCGTCCTTGTACTCAGTCTGGGCACTAACGCCGTGGTTATTCCGGAGGGGTACAGGTCGGCGAGGGAGGCAGTCGAGGCTGAGGTAAGTATGAAGTTGGATACGGGGGAGGCAGTTGTGCTTATTGTGAGCGGGGGTATAGATCGCCGGGAAACCACTGCCCCCAGTTGTTGAGGCGGAGGTATCTCATGAGGAAGTTCTTGCGCTTGGAGCCGCCAAGTCGGAGGATATGCGTCGGTTGGTTGAAAAAATTGTGGATTTGATAGGTGTTACGGGCCAACTTGTAGAATAAAGGCTGTCCTAGTGTATGGTATCCTACCCAAGCCAATCGATACTTGGACGCTCTCGCTAGCGCATATAGCTTATAAAATTGTGCGGGGGACGGGCATATGGGGTATTCTCACGGGAAATGGTGGCCTTCGACGAGCCCCACGAATCAAATGTGAACATGCATATAGCGTCTAGCTTGGGAAGTTAGCCCGGTCTGCACACCTGAACGACCGAGCTCTCACTACAGGAACAGAAGAGCGTCGTCTAGCTGCGGAAACCGATTTCGTGCATCAAGGCGGGCCTGAACGTGTGACTCTGTACCCGAATAATTCGACCTCTTTTTTAAGGGGGGGGATTGACCGGATCGCGTTGTTCCACGATCCTCGGGGTGTCTTGTTAGTGCGTATCCTCACGCCGTGTACGCCTAAACTGTTTGTAGCCATGCGTATATGCATGCACCATTTGTGTCACAGATAGAAGCAATCGTTAGTGCGCCAATATTGTTCGGCCAGTCGAACCGAAAACTCGCCAAATGCAAGCGCCCCACCGAGCCCCACTTCAAGATCCTGAGCGGCCGGTAGATCTCCCAACCTGCCGCCGAGCCAACCTGGTGCGCGTTTGTGAAAATTTGAATAATTGCATTTTCGATGCTCGCGACATTTACGTCCCTGGTTACAAGTCGGCTCGGCTGAGTGTGTGACACCCGCTCGGCGTCGTGACCAGCCGGCAGACACCCCACGATCCCCGCCTCGCCACGCCGCTATCCCACCGGATCCGGCTGCCTATCGGCGCTCGAAGGGGTCTTTGTCGCGAGCCATTGCTCGCCGCTGAATAAATTATTCTGATAAGAAAAGCGCAAAAAAGATAAGCTAACCTCGATTTCGTTTTCACGCGCCATTGACCCGCCATATAATTAATCGAGACTTTGATGGGAGCTAATCGGTGGTGATTGACGTTGTTGTCGGTCAGATAGGGGGATTGGATCGGGAGCACGTAAAGATAGTCCGGATGTAATGTTCTAGCGCTCAGCGACCATCCCGCCGTTGTCTATTTGGCCTTGGATACTCGGGCGTCGGCAAGCTCAACATTCTGGGGTTGATTATCGAGCGTGACCCGCATTCTGTCGGTGAAGGGTGGGGGATTTGTTGGTCTATGACACGACTTGGAGGAGAAGGCTTGGGGTTCGAGAAACCTCGATGCGCGGACCTCATCGCGGGAGGCTATATGTAAGTCATTTGAGTACAATGGAGACAAAGGCTGAGGGGGTTTGGCGAGAGGGTAGGTGTAGCCACTTCGTGTAGCGATGGGGGTTTGGCTGGCGAATCTAGGGCGCTGCTACGCGTTACGGTGATAACTGTCATTACACTATTGGCTCCGGTAGTTCATCGCTTGTGTGTTCCAGAACAAAAAGCGTCCAACAGTCCCACCCCGGGCGCGAGACTTATGGGGTAACACAGAAGTAGAACAACTGTAGGCGGGTTATTTTCCGTGTCTTTGTTTACTTGCAGTCTCAGCTCACTTGCGAGTATGTAATACGCGTTCAGGTTCATATCATAGTTTAAATGGCATGGGTAGCCGGGCCGGGAGTGCGAGTGGGGAAAACCAAGGTGAAAGGGACAAAAGCCGTTTCTGGTATGTTTCGGCGATTTTTCCAAGTGAAATGTTGATTTGCAAATACGGTCCCTATGGGGCAGTTGTAACCTTACCCATCGCTTCATGATGCGAGTCAAGATAGAGCACTCTGGAACTCGGGAGGGGTCGGATGAAATGCCGCGCCGCTTGTTTCTCAAATACGCACGTGTGGGGCCAATTTATTATCTCCGTCGCTTTGTGCTCCCACCTCTGACCCAACTCTACCTTGTCTGCCAGCGCTCCAGCTGCTCTCTCGACCCTTGGCCTTTGATCCCGGCCTTTGACTCTGAACGAGCCCATTGTCACACCGGAAGCAGTCACTATCGGTGAGCTCTAATTTGGTGATATTGGGGGCTATCCCCCGACGGGCGCTGATCCACCCTCCTTCCCCACAAGGCCCAGACAAGGACGCTGAGTTATACAGCATCGCCCCACGGTGACCGTATCGTCTGTGACGCACCTGATACGTATTTACTCCCGCCATGCCGTTTCTGCTGCGTGAAACCGGCCCCTCCAGGCCCTCCTCTCCTGGCCCTGCTCCTATTCCCCCACTTGACACATTACCGAGTTACGAGCACAGCCCAATGTCGCAGTTAAATTTGGCCGACCTGGTCTCGCATGCGTTTGAACACCCCGCTACTGTTCCTCCTTCCCCATACGAGATGCCCGTGCCGATACCCATATCTAGTTCTCACTCGCCGCCTCTCGAGATTGTTCTCGCCAACGATGATATAATCTTTCGTGGCGTCGGCCAGGACGTCGAGGGCGCGCTCTTAAGTGGTCACGTTGTCCTTAATCTCAGCGAAGCGACCAATATTCGCGAAATCACGCTCCAATTGACTGGAAAGATGAGGATTCAACTGCCAGAGGGTAGTCCGTGAGTACAAGCGTTCGTCTTACTATAGTTTGTCCTGACCGTTTTTGGCAGTCATGCTCGTCAAGGCCACTGCAGCCATGTCGTCTATTCTCATGACTGGTCGTTCCTCGAGGGCGAACGCAATCACAAACATACTATCAAGGCCGGGCAGCATGTTTTCCCCTTCCAGGTCCAGCTCCCCAACTCGCTACCCCCCTCGAGCCGAACATACTCGGGCTCGGCGAGTGTCGCATACAGACTACGCGCTACAGCAGTCCGTTCCGCGTTCTCTGCAAACTATCACGCGTTCCGGGAGTTCAATGCTATGCGCTCGTTCCTACCCGAAGCGATGGAGTATAACCAGACGCTCGAGGTGCGTCATACATCCTTCTGCTTTCCCCGTTGGTTCGCTCACGCCGTGATTGCAGATCGAGAACACCTGGCCTGGGAAAATCATGTATTCGTTTATCATCCCTCACAAGGCGTTTTCAGCTGGAGACGATATCCCCGTGCTCCTCAAGTTTCAGCCTATAGCCAAGGGCGTATCCGTGCAAAGTATCACCAGCACGATCAAAGAGTACACCTCTGTGCGATGGCGCGGCCTCCAGCACCAAGAAACCCGAACCGTGGCAAGTGCCAGGCACGAAATTCGCAGCGGACGGGCAGTGCTTGTTGAGCCTCACAGTGGAGCCGAGACCCCAGCGCAATGCAACCCACCCGCAGCGCATCCTGGCCTCGGCGGCCGCTCAGGCAGCTACATGGGTATGTTTGGTGGTGGCCGAGGCAGCACGTCTGGAGCTGCGAGCGGCAGCGGGCACGGCGACGTTATCGGGCACGCGATAAGCCGGCTGCATGCGGCGAGCAGTAGCGTCGCGCTGGCGGTTGGCTCGAGTTCGACAGCGCCTTCGGCTTCAGCATCTGCCGATGGCCACGAGGCCCAGCCTGTCGCGTCGTCGTCACGCCTGAGCGGAGAGGTGGTGGATAGTCCCATGGCTGATCCTGAAGTGGGAGATGACGAGGTGGATACATCGATGTATATCAGGTTGCCCGCGTCGGCATCGCCTTCATCGACAATTGAGGTAAGTCTTGAGTTTGGATAACAAGACTATATGCGTTACTCAAAGTGTTCCGATATTTCAGCCCATCTTGAGCCTGTACAAGGTCAAGTTTTCCGTCATCATCACAAACCTGGATGGGCACACCTCCGAGCTGCGATGTGCCCTTCCTATTCATGTTATGGACCCGCGGTTGGCAGAGGAGGTACGACTTGCTACCAACGCAACGCGCAGCTTGCTCTTTGGATCCGAAAACACCGAAGAGACGCAAAACATTGAACTGCCCAGGTACGTTTTTTCTCCTCTGCCCATTTCGATGAACCTAACTAACCATGGGCCGCAGCTACCAAGCCCACGTTCTTGATCGCATTGCTGTGGCCGATGTGTCCCAACCCACACGGACAGTTTCCAACCCACTCTCTCGGTCCAATTCCTCGGCCAACGTCGCTGGGATGGCCGCCTCGGGCACCCAATCCCGCCCATCAACAGGCCACCCCAACATTCGCACTACCCCAAGCGCCAGCGCCCCCGTCTCTCCTGGGCCGAGTACCGGGCTTGACTCTGCCATAGACTCAGAGTTTCTACTTTCGCTTGGCGTCCAGCCGAGTGGGTTGCCTGCCACTAGTGGACCCTCGAGTTCGTCCAACACCCCGCCCGAATCCAGACGGGAAAGCCGCGCTGGGAGCCGAGTTACGAGTCGCGCCGGGAGTAGAGCCGGGAGTAGAGCAAGCAGTCCGGAGCGTGGGCATTATGCCCACGGCGGGATTGACGGGCACAAGCTGGCTGGTGCGCTCCATTCGAACCGACCCAGCCTGTTCCACTTCCCAACATCGATGAAGCCGTTCACGCCCTTCACCAAGTCTCGCAGTTCACATTCAGCGAACGCGAGTGGAAGCGGCCACCACACCACCACACCCGGTAGCACGTCTGGGAATCACACGCCCGCGAGCCAGCACACGTCTGGAAGCCATACCTCGGGGACGGGCACACACTCTCCCGAGGAGCTTACGACGACGGACACGCTCAGCCGCGTGCCAGACTATGCCGTCGCATCGCGGGGGTTCCTAGGTGGGGGCGTCACGCCGCTTTCGCGCGATTTGCCATCGTATGACCAGGCGCAGCGACAAACTGTCACGACCTCGACTTCGGCGAGTAGCCTGTCCGAGCTGGCGGCGAGGACTGAGGATACTGAAACGATGGCACGCCCTGATGCAATGCGCCGGTCAACCGGTGATTTGGTACTAATGCGGTCGGGTACTGGTGTCGCGCCATACTCATCGTTGCATGTCGGACCGAGTACGAGTGGGACGCAGCCTGTGCGGTGAGCGTCGTTAGCATTGATTTTTGTTTGAAATCCAAATTATGAATTGTTTTTCGGGTATTTTCGATTTTCCTTTTCTTTTCATCGTCGCATGTCTCTGGGCCAATCTTATCTTAGTCTCTTTTCCTTTTGACGTTCTGATCATCAGCATGTCTGTTTTTAACTCTAAATCCCCGCTGCTCAGTCTTCTACTTGGAATCCGCCCTGCTCATCTTAAAATTCGTTGACACCACGCTCCTTTCTAACATATAGATCATCCCATGAGTTTTCCATTGCATGTTCTTTTACACCGGCTAGATTGTCCTCCGCTTCTGATTGTCTGCCAATCAATGTATCAATTGAAGGAGTCACTGTTGAACGAAGTTATATTGCGGGGTTATACCTACTGGCTCTCCGCGTAAACGAGTTGCAGTATTTTGTGAAAGCGCTCGCGTCAGCGAAAGAATGACTGGGTTGACAATATTTCATCCTTCGTTTTGAACTTATAGTCTTAAGACCTGGTGCGTTTGGAAGCCTTACCAAGCTCCACCTTGTCGATATTAGTGCCCGGCATACAAAGCTCGAGCCCTCAAGGCCGCATCGAAACCAATCATACTTTTTTCACCTCGACCACGCTTGCAACAGCATGCAGTTCCTGTCATCAGGACTCTGAGCCAATCGAGATAGGGGAGGTAAACAACTGTAAACATATCCCGACATCGAGCTGAAATCGCTCTCGACGCGCCGCATACACCATCGACAACGGCCAACCGGAGCATGTCGACCTGGATCCGCCGATGTCCCGGCCTAGTGCTTGGCTCCCATGGTCAGAGCCGGATATATAAGGAAATAGGGGGCGTGTACTATTATATGCAAAGACCGTTCCGAAGCTTCAGGGAGAGTGACTGGGGATAGTGAGTGACCAGCGGGATAGGGGCGCGCGGCTATAGGGCACGGGCCGCTGCTCAGGGGTATAAATCAGCCCCGAGGCGAAACCCGAGAGCAAAATCCTGCTCTCAACCACCACCATCCCTCGACGACCTCTACCCGTGTCTATCACAAGTCAGGCCATCCATGCCCTCGCCGCCTCGCTCTCTTCTCTCTCGCAATGCGTCTTGGGTCCGCTCACGAGTCACTCGGGTGAGCGACCTATTGCAGCCTTCGTCGTTGCCACTGACCCCGTACCCACCCAGACTCGACAAACTCACCTTTTACCCTCACATAATTGCCACGAGACACAGAGCCTGTGCTGCTTAAAGGTATGGCTCTTGTCCATGGCGTGATACGCTGGCTTATACTTGCTCAGCGACCACCAACCCCTACCTGAAACCAACTCGACTGTTTCTCGCCCATCGCCACCAAATGGCCTACTTATCGTAAGTTTTTCTGTTCGTGACTGGCTCTCTGCTAACGTATTCCTAGCATCAAATACAAAGCTACTTTGGGACCAAATCCTTATACTCGCTTCACATTATCCTCGTCCACCATTGACTCCTCCGCCAAACGCTCGTCTGCTTATGGCATGTTTCCAAGCCGGTGTTTATATGTGTTCGTGACTAACGAACCCCTTTAGCTTCGACCATCCCATGCCAAACTACATCGACAAAACCTCAACCTCAACAAAAATCGAAACCAAACAACCCCAAATCGTAAAACCAAATAACATCAAATTTAAACCTCATCTCGCATCGTCTCATTTATCTTTATCTCTATTCACCTTCTGCTCTTGTAGTTTTTATTTCTTCTTCAACCACCGGGGCATGCTAGCTCATACCCTCACTAATCGGTACGCCCGTCTCTCTTCTTTACTCATGCCAGTCATTGACCCGACCTTACAGCCCTCATCTCCACCTGTGCGCCGCTCGTCTTTAACCCGATCGTCGGTCTTTGGTCTGCCCGCATCCTGCGCTGCGCATATGCCAGCTGCCTCTCGTGATCAGTGCAACCCAGACCGACGACTCGGCTTGGACAAAACGTCGCACCAGTCCCGACCATCAAGCACGTACCGGGCTCGACCTCGACCGACGCTGGGATGCCCTCTGTGCGCCCGGTAGGTCTTGTACTCGAGCTCGGGGGTGCGGTCGGTGTCTCGTCGGCGCCGAGCGAGAGTCCGAGTCCGACGACCAGTGACAGTCGCATATGGTCATGCGTCCACGCAACGCTCGTGGGCTGCACTGAAATGATCGCGAAGGGCTGGTAACGTCGACCGGACATGCCTGTGGATCGATAGAGGTCTCGCCAGGCTCCACAGCTCTGGTGGTATTGTCACGCGTCTGTCTGCACAAGCGGATGGGCTGCCGATGTGACGAGCAACTGGAGGGAAGGACAAGCGAACACCCGGGATGCTGGTCCGAGCTCCATAAAGAGTAAGTGGCTCGTCTAGCTCTTCCTCTATGCTAACGACTGGTGTGGTTTAGAATTTTGTAACCGAACATTAACTTGCCTGGAGCTGGACCATTTTCACTTGCCGTCAATCAGTGTAATATGAATCGCTAGCTCTACATGCTTTCATCCCTATCACATCTACCACGAAATCATAATTCAAACATTTCCTTGTGTCTCCATCAGAATGATGTTTCATGCGCGAACATTTTATCGATTGCTTGCAGTGCTTCGGACTGGCTTACGAAGGACTCAAGGTTTTCCAAGGGGTGATTGCATGCGCGCAGCGGCAGCCTCGCCTCCCTTCTTATATTAGCACCTGGTCCGAGTGCTCATACACCACTGCATGGTTTGGATGCCTTTTATAAGCCTTAATCAATAAGATACCTCTGGTACATTTTTTAAAGGTAGATTCACATTCATACGCAAGATCCACCCAACCTGCTCGCTGCTTGTGTTCCGGTTTACAGGCCGGAAAGCTTGCGGGACGATCTCACAGCTAGATAAACTAGGGCCTAGCATGCAAATACACCGAATGATTTCTGTCAGCCGAGCACAATTCGCGATATTTCTGAACACACAACCTACCGTATCGATAATAAACTGAACCGCATAAGCTAGTGCAAGCGTAGGTAACACCATACCCCTACGTTCGGCTTAGAACTTGCCCCAAAGCAAGCAAAGAAACGACTTACGCATCGAGCCACCTCAAGATGCCGGCACGCTGCGACGTAGGCGTGTCCCCAGACTCGAGATACGTCTCGGATTTTCCAAGGTTGAGCAACAAGAGCAAGATCATGATGATGCCCATTGCATAGCGACTGAATATAGAGGCCCAGTGAAAGCGGTCTACAATAACCTAAGCTTCGATCAGAGGTAGAGCGGCAGGGAGACATACCTCGCGGCCAAGACTGGATGAGATTCAGACTGGCGAGGGTAATAAAGGTTCCACCGCACATCGCCATGATGTAACGGATGTTATTCAAGCTGGGATCCATAAGTTCGTTCATAATCTGTTCGGCGCACCGGGGTGAGCTGTTGAAATAGTGCAAAGATGTGTGTACATGCACACCTGGAAAAAGTGAGGAATATCCTCGCCGGTTATGAGTAAGGTGTGGTAGTCCTGTGGGCGTAAGAGGGCTCGATATCTATGTGGCGTTTGTGTAGCACGGGTAAGGTACATACCTCGAGGGTGTAGTTGTAGTCGTCCAAGTACCTTCGTATTGTCTGTTGTGTCGTGTCCGGGATCGAATCATTATCCATAAACGTCTACGGCCATAATTCATTTGATCAGCGATATATAAGCAAATCACCAATTACCTCGGCTTACGATGTACGTATTAAGCGTCCCCTTCAACTGTAGCCTGAAATACCACACGCCCATAATCTCGTTCACGATTGAGTCAATGTCAGCGTCTGTTAAATTGCCCGCGTTGGGGTTGGACGAGGTGTTTGCCTGAACCATGCCCATAAAGTCTGCGTATTCTTCGTTGTAGGACATCCCTCCTTGGAGGAGAACTGGCCGTATGGTTGCGTTGAATTGGTCCATGGGTACGTCCGTATAAATGTTGGTGGCGATTTTTGTCTGCATGTAGACTCCAGAAGCCATGAAGCTCTGGAGCAGTAGCTGGTTTTTCACGCCTACACATATAAAGCGTCAGACATGTCTAACAAGTGCGGCATAGGACTCACCTTCAAGCAACAAGATGACGGTCAATAGCCACGGAAGGTGCATCATCACCCAAGCTGCACGTCGCCGAACCGACTTCAAGGGTGCGGCGCCGTTAAAGTACAAGTATGCGAGGAAGAACACGATAATGGCGCAACATATGATACCAGCGCCTGTAGGACCGCTGAACCCAGGCGCTTTCTCGATGGCATAAAAAGTCCCGGCAATTGCGTTGATACCCTGAGGGTGCACGAGTGAGAACACTTGGCGAACAAGGACAAATAGGAGATTACCTCGCCAAGAATAATAGTTGTTATATCGGTTAATCTTCCAGTAATAGATCCATGCGACCGCAGCCTTATCCCATCGCCCTCTCCAATATCCATTTGAAATCTAACTATATGCGCGATGACTTCGACCAAGATCGCTACGCCCCAAAGAACATATTTGATCCTAGCGCCTTGCGGTGTTCGTCCATAGTCATTCATGGCAACCTTGAACGCGACAAAAAATAAGGTAGCGGAAATGACGAGCGAGGCTGGGACGATGAAGAGTTTGAGTGGGTAACCTTTGGTCCTGGAGGTGATTTTGGCGTAGATTGCCACTGTAGGTTGAAAGTCGATATGTGAGGAGACGTGGAAGTAGGGGGGGGGGGGCGATTACGGACCTCGCAAGTGTTGGATGAGTAGCAATACTCTGTGGCCGGATGGGTTAGGATAAAATCGAGTACGGCCTATGGCTACTTACCGGCTTATAGAGATTGATATCATAACAACCCGAATGGATATCTTGGTGAGACGTTCAGCTCCGTACCGGTCAGGGGTTATCGTGTTAATATCGTATGGTTCCAGGTTGTCAGAACCGGGGGAATGCAAGATGTAATTCGTTACATCAAAGCCTAAGCGGAGCGATGGTTAAATCCAGTATGTGATTCGAATAGGCCCACTTACCTCGTGTAGCAGAAGCCAAAGATCCGAATATAACCAATTGCAGGAATATGAACAAAACATGAAACCTGGCCATTTTGAGCAAAACACTTTCTTGGCGTACAGGCTGTACTTACCAGTCATCAGTGTAAAACTCGGCACTGTAAAATACCTAGATATCGGTTCAGCACCAATCGGACGGGCAAGGTGAACCTGACAGACCTGTGAGACCCAAAGCCACCATGCCGTTGTAAAGAACACGACGTAGGACACAGAGTCCTATAGTTCGGTATCGTTAGCTCTAACATTTGTGGAACGATTGGCTGAGTTCCCATACCCATGGGTCTTTGAATTGGGCGTTGCTGGACACTCGTTGAGTACCAAATCGCCGCTTGGTAAAAGCCAACTTACGAAGTCAGGCTGGAGAAGGTAGCAGTCCAAGCCAAATCGTAAAACTGAGCGGGCATTATTAGTCATAAACAGTCATATAAGCAACACACATACCAGGTTGAGCCAACTCGGGATCTGGTCGCCCCACTCTCGATCCGAATTCTTTTTACTTGCGATGATACCCTCTTGCTTAACGCTTTCACCGACATTATAGCCCAATCTACCCTCCTCGTACTTGGATGACGAGCGGCGCGTTGGAGAAGTTGGGGGTGAGTCAGACGCCGTGAGCCCGTAGCTGCCTCGAGAAGGCTCAAACGGATTTCGAGAAATGGGCCGTCTTTGCCGAAGACGATGTTCCCAGAGTGTGGGGCTATGGAAAACCCAAGTTAGGAAGCTCCACTCGAGGTAGCTGGCGTACATACTTGGCGTCAGGATTCGGCGAGGTGTTTATGTGCAGAAACAAGCTAGAATGCTGCCGTGTCGACATGGTGGGTTGTGCGCTCCAGCCGAGATCGAGGGGCAACCATCGTTATTATAGGAGGCCAAAGCGCGTCCGGCTTACGCACGCCGGAATACCCGATCAGCCATCGCCGAGCGCCCGCCCTCCTAATCATCAAAGACCAACAGGTTATTATGCCAAGAATAGAGATTAGGCGCGCTCATTTGAACAGAAGCGCCGATGTTGCCGCATGCGAGCACAGCCAACATCAAGCGCTTACGGCAAACCACCATGTGGGGGACGATTTGAGTCGCACAGAGCACAGCTTGCAATTCAGTCAGGGTGCGGGTAGTCATGAGGATCTGCCATTGCTGGTGAGCAAATAAAATTCGCACTGCCATCCCAGACCCAGCTGAGCGACGAGTCTAAATATAACTCTTCCGTGTTAGCTCTTTCGGTCGTCCTCAACGCGCCATACCAACGTGGGCGAAAGCTGGGTAGCCAAGTCAATAGTTGTATGCATGCACCACGACTCAGCGCAGAAACAAAGAACACCCGCCGCTATCAACACGCGATTTATTGATTTACATTCCGATACAAGTCTCAAGCCTTATTGAGTTTGATCACGGTGGACGCTCCGCACCCAACCCTCAGGCCTTCGCTCTGCAGTCGATCGTTCCATTCCCCGACCAACTTCATGCTCTCGTGCTCAGAATACTGGAGACTAGGAAAGTCGTTGAATGGATCACCCTTGTCTGTGGGTATTGCCCAGCACTCTAGCATGTTGTCCAGCCGCTTGGGTCGCATCCAATTGAGACTAGAGCTTCACGTTATTTTTCAGATATTTTAGCCAGTTATGAGTGCTCACAAGTCTTCATTGAGCGGCTTCGGGTTATTC
The DNA here is from genome assembly GCA_019616325.1 of Ceratobasidium sp. 394. Lineage (NCBI taxonomy): Eukaryota > Fungi > Basidiomycota > Agaricomycetes > Cantharellales > Ceratobasidiaceae > Ceratobasidium > Ceratobasidium sp. 394. Next base: position 16,329 of record WSTG01000030.1, on the reverse strand, counting down.
CCGGGAGCCATGTAGAACTGTGTAACCAGAGACTGGTAGCCAGGCGCCGTGATTATCGCATGAATATGAGCAGCCCGCATTAACGAGGGCGAAAAGCCATATTCTCCAGGTGGGACGGTAAGTATCTCAAAATTGCCTGTCGCTGGACTAGTCGTAACCTTGCCGCGATTGCGATACGTGGTATGCGCATAGACACCCGACATGTCTGCCTGAAACAGAGCCAGTTCAGCCATGAATACCGACCGAACTTGGTATGCTTTGCACACATACCTGCCACAAATCGAGTGTCGCCTCTACGGGTTCACCATTTGACCCCAGAATCTTTCCCGAGAACAAAAATAGAGCTCCCTGATGTAGTCAATACCGCATATAGCCTAGTAAGTCTTGTATCCTTGGCCGTTTGATCATCTTCCACTTACGCTTCAAGTCTTGCGTTGCACCTAGAATGGCTTTCCCCGGCGCAAAGTTGACGTCGGGAGCACCTACGATGTGGTACGGCCCGCTTACATCTGCGCGGGGGTGAGCGCGGCCGTATGTGAAGCTCCAGGTGAGGCGATTCTCATATGTCAGCATCGTCCATACCAGTTTGAGAAATGAAATGATGCGAGAGGTGAAGGATATTGGGGGTGGAGGGGGTGGTAGGAAGCTGTTGCTAGTCGAAGTCATTTGAAAGCCCAGAATTGTTGAAAGGATGTAAGAGGGTAGTCGGTTGAGAAAGGTCTTGAGAACTAGGGGTAAGCACTTTTGTACCTCGTAGCATCACGAAACCGGGGGTATGCCCGATTGCAAATCTATATGCCTGATTAATAGAACCGCCAAGCAGGGAATACATATATGCACATATATATATAGGCTATATGTTCTTCTATTGCATCCCTGCCATACCCCAATTTCGTGATGCTAGCTAGCTCCGAGCACTCCGGTTCAGGCACAGCCTTGTCCGGCTCACCCACACACGTTACGGCCAGCATTTACGAACACAATGTGCACATTAAACAAACGGCCCAACCCTGGCCCCTTGACCTCGCCTCTGCCCAATCGAGCTAGCCAAACTATTGAGAACTCCCGCATTAAATATTCTCCTATAGGTTACGTGCCCGCATCACCTTCGAGATGGGTGGAAGGGGAGGTTGGCCAGCGTCGCTCGGCTCCGCCTCACTCCAACTACATCTCGAGCAACTAGTAGTGTCTGATGTTTGAAGTTGGTATGAGAGATCCAGAGCTGGTTAGCAACAACGCGTTACCGGAAACGTGGGCGGGCTTTGTTTGTATCACGTGACCAGCCAAGACCAGATGTGGTTCACGATCGGCAGAATCGATTTCACTTAGTCTGGCTTGTGTAGGATTATCTCTCAATGTGAGGGCTGCGCACAGTAAACTCACGAATACTCAAGCTATTCTACGCGCAGACTTCTTGTTAAAAAGATCGGGCGGGAAGGCTGGCTTGATCTTGCGACCCGAGTTACTTCGACCCCGAGCCTAGCTCCAGACTACGTGGCACGAGGTACTCGGCCCAGATTTACTCGTCGTAAAACCTTGTCTCAGACTCGGCCCGTTTCATGGTGTTCCAAAACATTAGCCAAGGCCTTCGCCTTCCCGGTGCCGCTTGAACAGCCATTATGCAACCCTAGACTAATGGTCCGCACACCTCATTACTCGACTCGATTCGTTTTACCCCTTTACCATGGCGCTTGCTGTGCGCCAAATCATGATGGGCGAGCCTTGTTCCGGAAACACTGCGATGGTCAGCGAGTCGGTGCCTCACCACCATGTCCGGCGCAGTCTAGGCTCGGCAAGCGGACCTTGCACTTGACGTATAAAGTCATCCTAGCTAGCAATGTTGACGTTCGAGAATCATCGCTCCAGTATACCTGAGCCACTGGATTTGTCTCGTTCCAGTGACTCCTCCCGCTTTCCGATAGGTACTTGGTCGAAAGTGCTTGAACAGCTAGCATGAAACCCAGGGACTTTGAAATACGTCTTGCAGGCAGGAAGGAAGACAACCCTGTGGATGGATTGTTGGGTATCGACCAGTGTACTTGGCCAGTGCGCGCCGAGATTGTACCGCTCAAAGGCGCACTGGAGCTCAAGAAGGTGGAAATCGGTTAGTGTTGCCACGTACGATATAGCTCCACCTAGCCACTAATGAGGTTCGTTTCAGAGGTTGTTGTATACGAATACGGCGAGATCCGAATCAAGTCCAGTGCCCAGACGTCTCGGGACATCAGTGAGGCAACCTCCCATTCAATATAGCATGTTACTTACCATCCACCTAGACGTCGAAAAGATATTATACCACGGACGAGTCGTAGTATTTGACGCCAGCAAGAGCAGCAAGTCGTGTGCTTCGTATATCAAGATTACCCAGCCATTGTCCATATCCCATTGCTTCGAGATTCCAACAACGTTGCCCGGCGCAATCAAATGTCACAAGGATCCAGCGAGCGTAGTATGGAAGCTCAACATTAGCGTGAGCAGGAAGAACCCCGGCCTCTTTTCCCGTGAGTCGCCTATTATGATATTACGCACGACACCAACTAACGGTTCTTTAGACGACCCCCATATCGAGAGTTACGAGTATTCGGGCGCAAGGTCATTCCTACCGCACACCCTAACCGTTCAGCCTTATATTTTGCAAGGGCGAGACGACCGAAGAGGCGTAGCCTGGGCAATCGTATGTTCAACTCTTGTTTATCTCCAGGAGACCGCGCGTTGAATCACTTTTGTCATCCGCTGGCAACAGGAATTTCCTCGTTCGTTCTTTGCCGCTGGCGAATGCCTTTCCGGGAAGCTCACCTTGCGACGATTCAGCGCAAAGAGTAAATTCAGCATCCGAGCTTTGAGCTTTGAACTCTCAGGTAGCTTACTATTATACCCTAATAGTTCGTTCAGTTGCACTCACCAGTTAACCAGAACACGTCATCACCCGAGCATCAGCCATTCCTTCCTATGGCGACGTCCAAGAGTACCGTGGCTGCCGGAGCCTGATCAAAAGCAAAGTCCCAGTCGACCAGTCCTTTGGCAACGACAACACCCTCGTGGTCGACCTGCCCATGTCTGTACCCCAAGAATGCACGCCCGCCTACTCTGGGCCACACATCTTCGCAAGTAACCTGACCGCTTCCTCAAAGCTACCCCGCTGATTCCCACTCGGTCCTAGGTTCTACACCGGGTAGTGATAAGAACGAAATCAAAGCATGGCCTAGAGTTTGAACATCTCACACAATTCCCGCTTCGAATCGCCGCAGTCGCATTCGAAGAACGCGTTCGTCTCACGGCTGGGAAAAAGCTTAGCGAGCAGCCCGTTGCGCAAGTAGCCGATGTATTCGATCGTGAGTTTCAGACGAGATTCTCAAATCGTACGGCCGGTTATGCTCAACATCTCCGGTTATTTTTTTCAGCTGCGCCCGCCTATGCCGAGAAGCTCATGGGCGCATACGACCCCCCGCCGCCGTTTCCAGTACGGTAAAATTGTGCGATTTTGGTCGTAGGCTTCGTAATTTATTGGTGTTTCCTCGGACGAGTAGCACAGTACGCACATGCATTGTAACATACCCTTATCTTCTACACCATGTCTTTCTTCCCATGCATGAAATGAATCATGAATCTTCTAAAGTTCCGCTATACTTGGCACCGACGACTTCTGGCTTGGTCGGGAACGCCAAGCCCGAACCCCGCGCGCTCAGCTCCCGAGTGATGCAGGATGCACATGTGTAGATTTCTTTTCTATGCAACAAGATAGCAAGAAAGGGACAATGCCAAGGCTACAAGGTAAATAAGAATATGCGACAGAAGCAGAATCATGCATTGATCTAGTTGTATGTTCCGCAGTAAGAGACTATATGCGCTAGTGGAAATAAATCCGAGTGAGGTAGATTTTGATAGAGCAAGGGGGTTGGAAAAGGCAGAGGGAGGGAGAGGGAGGCACAAAACAATAAACATGCACACAAAAAGAGTCCGATGAGCCAATGCATAACTGGTCCGTGTGGTGAGCTCAAGATCGAAAAGGAAAAACAAAACCCGAAACACTACTCCTTCAACTCCTTAGATGCGGTTGTGCTCAATGACCCAAGCACGCTCGCCACCACCGTTGACATTTTGCTGCTTCTCGATGTCCTCGTACTCGCCACGGGGAGGAACGGTGTACGGGAGGTTCTGGACCGAGCTGTTCTCGCTGATGAGACCGGGAGCAATTTGGGCAGCGGCGTTGCGTGCGGCATCGTCTCCGCCCATGGTGTCCCTCCAGACGTCGGCATCTTTAGCCATGAAGATCTTGCCACGGATAAAGGCCAGAATGGTCAGGGAGAACAGGATGAGCCACACCATGCAGACCAGGAAGGTCATGATGGCGTGCCAAACCGAGAATCCTTTGATGCCGAAAATATCGCCCAGAGCACGGAGGGTGTTGATCCAGCCGACGTTGGGGAAGGTCAATGCCCAGCCTGTGCGCATATAAGGTCAATTAACAACACAATATGACTGGGCATGAACACTTACATCCAAGAATCTCGCTCAGGTGCTTGTGGAGCTTGAACCAGTACGGCAGGATACCAAAGAAGAAGAAAAAGACCTGTCAACAACACATTAGTAAACGTCACCGAAACTAGACATTTTGACTTACGGCAAGACCAAAGAGAAGCAAGGCGCCCATGACACTCGCGGCAAAGAAGATCTCACCGGCAGCGGGAGAAACGAGGTTGTAGGCCGGCAAGATGATGCGTGCTTGCTTGCCAAGGTTGATGAGCGCCAGGGCTGTGAATCCCGGAGGACCGCACGCGACAAAAGCACCGTTGGCCTGGTGTCCGTCCATAAACCCAGTGGTCATGATACGCAGGATGTAGATCGCGAGGTAGAAAAAGGTCATGAAGAAACCGAGACCTAAAGCACAAGTCAGGCTTGGCGTGCTAGTCCGGGTCGAAGCAACTCACCTTGGAACACGTAGCCGACCAACAAAACGCCAATGCAGCGCGGATCCGAAACTGGGATAACCTTGAGAGCGTTGAAAGCAACGACACCGACGAGCATCATGGGGAAGATCAAAAAGGCCCATGCAGGAGTGAAGGTTTTGATATCGTGGGGTTTGTTGAACCAGATCATGAGCATGGGGAAGCACACGCCAACAGCAAAGACGACATAGACCCAGAAGAGCTCATAGACGAACCCAGGGTGTATGATACCGACCGGGACGGCGTATTGGATAGTGCCGATGATGATTGTGGCAAAGGAAAGGACGCAGAGGGGAACAAAGACACCCTTTACGGGGTCAAACAGCAAACGCAGCGACTGTTCGCGATATACTGAAGCAAGTATGAGGTACGAACGATACAAATTGATACGAAATACTTACGAATGCTTTGGAGTGCGAGTGTCGAGATGTTCAGGGTGAACAAGAACATGTTCATGAAGAAAAAGACGACCTCGATCGAGGTCACCCAGCTGGGATGGGGGTCGAGCGCAGACAGGAGCACGTAGACCGCACCTGTACCCATACCAATCGGGAACTAGAACATCATAATTAACCCAAGTCCTTGTTAGCATCTCTGAAAACTCACCGCCTGCCATGACCATCCATGAACGCGCTTTGCAAGCGCACCAAACCTAGGACCATGGTAAGGGGCTTCGGGCTCCGAATGTCCGTGTCCAGTCATTGTGTGAGATTATTGTATGTATAGCCAAAGAGTGTAGTGGGTGCGTGGAGCGTAGTCCGACACGCGCAGCGTAAGTCGAGTTGGGGGGTCTGCGAGAGAGACGGAGCGGACGTCGAGGTCAAGAACACGTCAAATAGGGGCTGAAACCTGAGCGTGCCGTGAAACCGAAAGGGAAAAAAATACTAGAAATCGAAGACGAAGAAGCTGACAAGAGGGTGTCAAAAAGTGGAGGGCCAGCTCAAATAGAAAGAGTTATAATAAGCCCAGCTTCGGAAAGGCTCAGCCTCTGCCCAGTCCACCCGAAGAAAAAGAGAGAGGGGTCGGGCTGAAAGGCCGCGGAGAGCTTGCCTACTTATCACTATCCACGGGCCCATCGCGAGGCTATACACCCTTCCCCGTTGTCGTAGTGTGGAGTTTCCCGCCATCTTTGTCTCCCGTCGTCCAAGCCAAGACTCGAAGTGGCGGCTGAACCTAGATTATGTAATTTGTGAAGGACAAATAGCGCTTCTTTTGTCAGTTTGACCGCTTTAGAACAGTCTTGGCGACAGATAAGGCAGAAATTCGTGGTGCTTCTTAGGCGCTTGGATGCGGGGCCCAAGTTATCGACACCGAGAGCGCTTATTTTTCAAATTGGGATTCGCATTGAAAGAACAATCGGCCTCGAGGCTGAAATGGCTGCGGATGCGTGGTATTCGCCTTTGTGGCGGCCGGAGTAAGCGAGCAGCGTGGCGAATGCCAAGGCTGGTGTCCAAGTACATACCCATTGTCGGGTAAACTTCTCGAGGCCATCGGGGAGTTTCAATATTGGAAGTTACATTTGTCGGTACACATCGTTTCCTTCCGTAGATCGTGCAGCTCCTGGAAACGGGGTTACGGACATTCAGGTGCGTCTCGGCGGTGAAGCATGATCAACCTACACTTGTACCTCGGCATGTTTGATCGCAGATTCTAGTCTTAGAAAAAAAATTAAATTCAGTATTCTATTTTCAGGACGCCTCAGACTAGACATCAACTTCTAGAGAGTCCCCCAAACTTGCATCTTCACCCCAACTGCGACGCCAAGCACCTCGGCGAGGACAACGCTCCATGTGTCCCTGGTCGTGTCGGTATCCTGCATGCGGGGATCCACAATCACAAGACACACCGTCACCTCGATAATATCGGCACAAACCTTGCACCCCTACTATCATCCAACCCCAACACCCATGATATCGCTGCGGCCGGACGCGCTGACCCGAAACATCCGGATGGAGGACCAAACTATACAGCACCTCTAATCCCGCAAGCGCCCCGATGACATATCTTGCACCGTGCTCTCATGAGCTCAGAGCATGAACCCACCGTTACGCTCGTCCAACGACACAAAACGGATACGCCAACATCCGAACATGACGTCTCGGGTCCTCCAAACGGACTGTCCGAGCTGATTTCGCCGTCGTCTGCGGGGACGAGTCGGCGTGCGCGTACCGGGAGCGATGCGGTGGATAGTGTCAACGGGATTGCGGATGGGGCTGGTGCGGTGAATGGTGTGGCGGTGGTGAGCGTCCCGCCTGGCCCAGCAGAGGCTCCGCCGCCGTATAGCGAGGAGCCACGTCGCGCACGACGTCCGACGAATGCGGACGAGTCTGACGCGGACGAGGACCCGACACCGACTTCAACAGAAACTACACCGCTCTTGAATGGTCGTACATGGCGTCGGAGGAGGCGGACTGCATCGTGCGTGTATACTCTTTACTCGTATCTCTCACGCGAACCGACCGATTATGACCGGTCAATCAACCGATAGATACTCGACAACAGCGTCCTACTCTGGTATCGACTTTCGCTCGCTTATTCTTGGAACCTACTCTACTTCCGGTGAACCCCGGTACTTTGCGGCTCTCTCACGCCGGGTGTATTGGCGCGCTCTCTTGCATCTCATGGTTATCAACTTTCCATTCGCGCTGGCAGCCTGGGTGTTACTCTTTTGTGGTGTGGTGCTAGGCACAACCTTGCTCATCACGCTGCCATTTGGAGTTGTATTTTGGTTCTTGACCTTGTTTTTATCGAGGTCGTTTGCTCGGGCCGAGGTGAGTCTTGGCGTGACAAGAGAGCAAGAGATTTTGATGGTTATTTTTGGGTCAGCTGCATTTACAGTCGACATTTCATAGGCCGTTGCGCGTTGCACCTGCCGACCCTCCAAGGCCAATCTTTTATCGTCCGCGTCCGACTGAAGATATTGAACGAGCGTTGACCGAGCCCGGAGCCGACGTCGACGTCGATCCAACCATCGAGACATCCTTTCTCAAAAATTCATATTCCATGGTAAAAACACTCTGTTTCTAGTACGACGTCAGCCTAACATTCGGCACATGCGCAGTTCACAGACCCTTCCTCATTCCAACCGATCTTTTACTTTTTGGTCGTCAAAGCAAGCATCACGCTTGTCGTTACGCCACTTGTGTTAGCGCTAGCACCCGTACGCATCGTTCCGTTCCGCAGTATCATCGCCTTTGGTCACTGACAACCCGATGGATCAGGTTTGTCTCGTGTTGGTTGTTCCCGCACCTGCTATGCTCCGAATTGTGCGCCGGGTTGGGGCGTGGCAGGCAAATCTGGCGATCGAGGCACTTTCGTGATTCGTGGTTGTCTTGATGTTTGTCTGGGTGCGCAGTAGATGGGGTGTGCTGCATGCTGTGTGCTTGACGACAATACACACATGGTTTTACCTTTTTGGCTTCTCTGTCACTTTGGTCGGCGAAGATGCTAGAGTAGGAAGGTAGGTGGGTTTCTTATCTGGTGGTAGATGGGATGGCGTGCTTGGGATGCACGCGGAGCATTTGGTGTACGGGGGCTAGTCCGCCAGTGACCAATCCGCAAAATTCATTTGTATCGATACACTATTTTGAATTTACTAATTTGAAAGATCCAAGCGAGACATGGTCGTCCAGCCATCGCCGTTTCTCGACTCCACATCCGAGCCAACGATTTCGAAAACGCAAAACGTGGGCTCAGGCGTATCGACTGCCCACCCGGACGCATCCCCCTTTTCCGAGACCTCTTCTCCCAACTTCTTCCACCTTAGTTTATCCGCACCCAACACCTTGTCGATCTCACCCGACTTGGGCTCAAGCGCGACGTGGCAGAATGACGCGATTTCGATCGTTGGTGCGAGGAGCGCGAGTAACGCTTGGTTCTGCGCTGAATCGATCCAGGCTTTGTGGGCGGGTACGCTTGCCCATTGCGAGAGGATGCAGTTGAAGGTTTCTGGTGCGGGGCCATCGTGCGTGGTGTAGGTGAACCAGTAGAGGGGGAAAGATGACCAGGCGGACTGCTCAGCGCTAACACGGCGTAGGGTGGCGTGCAGTTCCGAGTCGGTCACAGGGCGGTCTGGTTTAAGTCGGAGGACCGCGAATTCAGTTACGGGAGGTAGCATATTGCAGTCTGCAGTATGTATGCACTTGGCAGATGATCTAGTGTAATTAGGACGAAGAGAGTATCACCGCCGGGAAAAAGATCAAGTGGTCGACCGGAACTCGAACACCCGCTAGCTGCAAGAGAGCTGTTCCTGCGCAGTCGAAGCGCAGTCCCTCAGGGTCCCTCGGCCAAATTCTGCTGAGGTAAGCCAAGTGTCAGGACTAGATGCACTACCAGTGACCACTGCGAAATGTCTTGGTTTCAGTTGCGACCACCACCCCCTCGCTGCAATGATCATTACCGACCAGCAGCCCAGCTCGCCCTCGTCCAAAAGATCCTTTCTCTCTAGCCAAGTCACCCGCCCGCCTTCGCCTGTATCCGTACCAGCACCCGAATACGATGCCCCACCCCCAGCATATCTTCCCCCACTCCCGAGCTCACCCAACCCACCCTTCTCGCCTCACAAAGCGCTCCTCGGCGATTCGAGCACACGTAGGTTCTGGCGTGCGGTGCGATGGGGGATCGCCATCTACATTGCTCTGAGCGTCGTCGTCACGCCGTTGGTAGTCCTCAAGCTACGCACGTCCAAGACGGTTCAGCAGCCTGATCCGATACAGACGTCGGATGTTCCAGCTCCGGATAAACCCCATTGGCCTCCGCTGCCAGGGCCGGGTCCTCACTGGCCGGACCCACATTGGCCGGATAGGGATTGGGAGGGCGACGGGAGGTGGGACTTTCCTCATCGAGGTGGTCCACATGGGCCGCCGCCGTTTGGAGGGCCGGGAGGAGGACCACCTCACGGCCCGCATGAAGGTGGGCCACACGGGTGGAATCCAGAGTGTGGAGGCGAGGAAGACGGACGACCGGGGTGTCATCGGCCGCCGAATGTCCCGCGAATGGATGGTAGGATTGTCAGGTGCAACGAGTGGCGTAGGCCAACAGCCGAGGAGCAACGTCCTGTCGACGACCCGATGCCGTTTAATTCGTTTTTGACGTACGAGTTGCCGTTGGATATGGATGTATTTGTTCGGTCTGCTGGTAGGTTTTGAGTAGAGCCGTTGGGAGTTGGCTGACTTGGATTTGTAGGGAGGACAACGGCAGGGACGTTTACAATTGTGGTGGATGACAAGGTCAAGGCGATGGAGGCGCGTGTGGAGATGGTGTTTAACGAACATAGGTCGTATGAGCATACGAATGTGTGTTTGATGGATAGGCAAGAGTCGACCGTGCCAGGTGAGTTGACTCGGGTGTGTCTATGTGTTATTTCTCATGTTGCGTCGTAGCAATGGGACTCGGCATATATGTGAGTTGTTTCATCTCATGTCGGTCCTGTCACCAACTTGTTTCAGATGCCATTCGGCCAAGCACACAACGAGAGCATCTCGTTCAACATTGCTCTACACGTCCCCCCAATGGTCTACAACCACACGATCGACACCCACCTGCCTATATTTGAACAAAACATCAACCTGGACCCCCGTGTGTACCTCAACCGCATCCGCTTGAGTGGTGCCGCGAGTCCAATGCTGCTGCGCGGCGTGGACGCAGGCACGGTGGACGCCAAGACGGTGTACGCACGCATCAAGGCAGATGGGGTGCGTGCAGGGAAGAAGCTCAGGCTTGCGACCAACGCTTCGTGAGTGCATGGTCTTTCTCGCGAAACTTGGGCTTCCTGCGGAACTTGCGCGTCCGCCGGCCCTGGTATCCGCCGTTTATCCTTGAAAGAGGTGTGCTGACTGACCATATTGTATTGGGACGCAGGCCAATCGACGCGACTGTTGCCGTGACCAGCAACTCGAGCACGAGCGAACCCGTGACCATCGATCTACAGACAATCAACGCGTGAGTGCCTTCTCGAATAATGAACCCATCTAAATGCTGATGTTCCTCCAGGCATATCGCTGGCACTATATTATTGGATCATGATGGCGTGGTCAAGCCCGCCCTGGACAATAAGGCGGACGAACCCAACGCAGATTTCTTGCTAAATGCGCAGACAGGCAAGCCGCCCGCTGACCAAGTCACTATATGCGCGCTAACCCACCATTCTTGTGTTCGCTCGATTGTTGGTTCGTTTGTACAGACAACTCTCCGATATTCCTACGCGTAATGCACTCCGAGCGATCGGAGCAGTCGGTACTCCGGGCGAACCTAACAACGTCGCTCGGGGAGATTGAGCTCTCACTGGATCCGGTATTCGAAGGCTCGTTTGAGCTCATAACAGAAAAGGCCGCGGCCGTGGTGGAAGAGGACGCCAAGCGCACGATCGACCCGACCCAGATGGCCCGCCGACGAGTCGTGGTCACCAAGCGCGAGCGCGAGGGTGTCGTGCGCGGGAGCGTGTCGTGGCGCAACTTGTCGTTTAGGCAAAAGGATGGCGAGGGTATTTGGGCTGGGGATAAGGTGGGGGCGCAAGGGAACAATGGCGCGAGGGTTAGGGCGGTGACGAGTCGTGCGCAGTGTACGTTGTTGTTGCCGAGTGCGCCGGATATATTGAAAGATACGGCGGAGCGGGCGGCGTTGTTTCGTGCGCTGGACGTGGTCGACGACGTTGATGAGCGGATGCGCAAGGCGGGGAACGAGTGTGGAACAGACTGCTAAAGGTTTTGTTGGGTGTATGCTACTGCTGGGATGATCATTCGTTTTTACTGTGAATATTGTCGATATTACAAAGTTCAGCCTCGGACGCCGCGGAGGCTGACACGCTCGATTGCACAAGCGCATGTTCTGATTGGGTGAGACCGTGCGATCTCGGCTCGGACCCAATATAATAAGATTTTGACTCTTTTCCCACTGTTCCCAACCCCTAACATGTCCCTCGCCGGTGCCCTCCGCCGCTCTGTCGTCCGCGCCGTCCCGCGCGTCGCCCAAACACCTCGCGCCGCCGCCCGTCGCGCCTATTCGACCGTCCCACCACCGTCATCTGGGGGCGGAGCATCCTGGATCCAACTTGTTCTCGCGGCTGGTGTTGGAGCCGCGGGTGGAGCGTTTGCTCTAAACGCGTTTGGCGGCGGATCGGACCTGAAGCGCGAGGCTGAGACGGCTGTCAAGGGTGCTGGACGCGTGGCCAAGGTCGCTGCCAACTTTGTGCCCAAAAAGGAGGATTATCAAAAGGTGTATGATCACATTGCGGATATACTCGACGCGGGTGAATATGATGGTGAGTGGATGATTTTGGTTTGGTAAAGGGCTTGTGCTGATTGGTTGTAAGACGGCTCGTATGGTCCTGTGTTTGTGCGTCTTGCGTGGCATTCGTCGGGAACGTATGACAAGGATACCAAGACCGGTGGAAGGTACGCTTCATTTCGTTTCGTCTTGCCGCAAGCTTACGCGACGATAGCAACTATGCGACTATGCGCTTCGAGCCCGAGTCGCTACATGGTGCAAACAACGGTCTAAACATTGCGCGTGCAAAGATGGAAGAGGTCAAGCAAGCGTTCCCCTGGATCTCGTACGGTGATCTCTGGACACTTGGCGGAGTCTGCGCCATCCAGGTAAGCTCTCGCCATGCCCTTGCCCCCTCCACCAGCAAATCCGGTATTTGCTACAGGGGATACATAGCGCTATGTAACGCTATATACCCCCTGTGGCAAACACAAAGTTTGCTGATGTCGTCTTATCACGTACGAAAATCTGACGTGGGAACCGGCAACCATACATAACCTAACCTCCCGGCGCAATGCTTTCTTCTCTTTTGGTCATGCTTCTTTCTTCCTCTTGCCCATCGAATGACCAGACTATATGCTAACCCGGTCCCGATACTAAAGGAAATGGGCGGCCCCAAGATCCCATGGCGTCCCGGCCGCATCGACGGGTTCGAAAAAGACGCGACGCCTGACGGCCGCTTGCCCGACGCCACACAAGCGCAGGACCACCTCCGTGCGGTATGTCAGACACGTGTATGCAGCCTGGGATCATTCCTGACCGATTGCCGCCGGGGTGTAGATCTTTTACCGCATGGGCTTCAATGACCAGGAGATTGTCGCGCTCTCGGGTGCGCATGCTCTTGGACGGTGCCACACCGATCGGTTGGTGCCCTGTTCTTTCCGAATTTGGAATTATTGTTGATTGGGCGTTTGGGTGCAGCTCTGGATTCGAGGGTCCTTGGACGTTCTCGCCTACAACTCTAACAAACGAGTACTACAAGCTGCTCTTGAACGAAAAGTGGCAATGGCGCAAGTGGGGTGGGCCGAAGCAGCTGGAAGACAAGACGACCAAGACGTTGATGATGCTTCCGTATGTTCCATCCAAATCGTGTAGGCCCACGAACACTGACGCTGGTGCAACGGGACATAGAACGGACTACTGCCTTGTCCAAGACAAAAAGTTCAAGCCATGGGTCCAAAAATACGCTGACTCTGAGGAACTGTTCTTCAAAGAGTATGTCGCCCGTTTGTCGCCATTAGTTGAACTGACGCGTGTATTTGTACACAGCTTCTCCTCGGTTGTGAACCGCCTGTTTGAGCTCGGTGTCCCGGTCTCGCAGTTTGGCGAGACGATTCTGTTTAGGAAGACCGAAGAAAAGTAGATGGCTCGGAGTTTGTAGACATCCAGGGCTATCGCGTATTGGGCGTTTCGTTGGCTGGGACGTGGAACCCGGACACGCTACTTGGTATGGCTTGGTTCAAGATTTCTGTGTTACAGGAATGCGAATGAACGTGTTGATTCAAAAAAAAATTGGGGGTAAGAGCTCAAACAAGCGAGGTGCCCGGCCCGATCACCAGCACTGCGTGATACAGTCGAACCTCTTGAACCGCACCTTCCATAACCGACATGAGTGATAGGGGCTGAATCGCTTAGGTTCGGGTAGAGTCGGGGGTCGTTCTGTTTTAGCGCGAGACATGTACCATCATTGCGCGGTTCAAGAGGTTCGACGGTGGCGTTAACCTGCTGCGGTGATATGCGGAATGCAAGTGCAATTCGCGCATAGCCACACCCCGGACCCATTCTTCTGCCTCTTACCACGCATAGCGCAACAAGCATCATCCTGTGATAAAGACATCGAGACAGGAGGAGTTCATTGACATGATAAGGTGAGAAAATGAACTCGTGTACGGCTGGGTAACAGTTCACCATCTGGCTTTGAAGCTTGAAAGGGTCCAGCTCTGCGGAATTAAGCGTTCAGTGTTTGTGTCACTGCAAGAACCAGAGCAGTAAAAATTCCGGTTGACGTAAAAATCTCGCATTTCAGGCCGATTCGAGCATTTTGGCTCGGCGAGATTTGAGCCGATTTTGCACCAAAGTAACTTGTAAACTTAGATTGACTTTTGGCAGTCGACAAGTCTTTACCTAAAAAATGGCACAGTCACCCTGGTACCACAAGAAGGTCGAACAAGTCCTAAGTAGGGAAGAAGGTTTTAGCCGATAGCTTGGCCGCCGCTCATCGACACGTGGGATCAAAGGCTAATTAGCGCTGTTTTTGACCGCCAATCCCAAGGGGCTCAGCCAAATTAGTCTGGAGCTCCGCAGCGCCATGGTCGCTTCTAAACAGGAGCACGCATGAGCAAACACCCGTTTACAGAGCGCTCCAGAGCTCCGGGGGATTTTGCCGACGGGGCGCAGAGAAACAAAGGCCTCACCCAAGGCCTTCACAGCCGATCCAAAATGGTGCATGTGCCATCACCTCTGTCGGTGCGTTAAAAGTGAATAACAAAATCGTATGCCTACACTGAGGTTACGAGAATGAGCTCTTCTCTCACTAACATACGCATCAAGCCCACCAGGCAGACGAGATACATTACCTGTAATGCCCTCTGTAGTTTATATAAGGCCCTCGCGGTGGCCCATCGCAAGTCTCTGGCAAATCGTCGGTTCATAGCGCCTGTTCAAATGTCCGTTTCATGGCCAAACATGGACATAGCCTAAGTACAAGTTTAGTATCCACTATGCTACCAGCTTCACGGTGAAAACATTCGATGCCAAGAACAGCAACCCCCCCCCCCCCCTCTCGGCTCCACACGGCCGCAGCCTGCAGGACATGGTGGCGTGGATCAATGGACATCTGCGCACATCAATTACATGCAAAACCTCGCCTCATCAGCGGTCAGGTTGCCTAGTATATGCGTCCCCAACCCTAGTGTTTTTACTACGACCTATGTTCTCATGCGGGATATGGGCCTGAAAGGCTGTGATATATAGTTGGCGGTGGTCGTTCCCTGCTGAATGCACAACCCATCATGTCGACACAACAGCACTCGAGTTTGTTTCTACACATAAACACATCGCCGGATCCTAATGCCAAGTACGTTCGTCAACCACCTCAACTAGGGCTTTCTGACTTGGGTTTTTGCTAGTCCCGCACTCTAGGAACACCGTCTTAGACAAAGGCGGCCTATCTCTCAGAACCCGTTTGAGCCGGAACACCCGTCTTCTCGAGGTAACTTTAGGCTCGCGAGGTCTAGCTCATCTTTGACTACTTTAGCGCCCCGCCCGCCACCCAAGCACGAGGAGGGTAGATTGGGCTACAATGTCGCTGGTGAAAACATTGAATACGGGGGTGCCATCGCAAGTAAGAGGAACTCGGATCGAGAGTGGGGTGACCAGATCCCGAGTTGGCTCAACCTGGTATGTGTTACTTATGTGACTTATTTATGGCTAATAATACTCGCTTAGTTGTACGATTTGGCTTGGACTGCTACCTTCTCCTCCCTGACCTCGTAAGTCGGCTCTTATAAATTGTCGATTTGGTGTTTACCAAGCGTCTAGCAACACTAAATTCAAAGGTCTATGGGTATGGAAATCTAGACAGTTGTCTCGCGAATGTCGGACCTGACGATTCCGGAATATAGGACATCGTGTCCTACACCGTGTTTTTCACAACAGCATGGTGGCTCTGGGTCTCACAGGTCTGCCGACTTCGCCTTGCCTGTCCGATTAGCGCTGAGCCGATATCTAGGTCTTCTACAATGCCGAGTTTTATACCGATGACTGGTAAGTACAGCATATACGCCAAGAAGGTGTCTTGTTCAAGATAACCAGGTTTCATGTGTCGTTCCTCTTCTTGCAACTGGGCCTATTCGGAGCTTTGGCTTTCGCTACACGAGGTGGGTAGAACTTGCCCGAGTCACGTACTAAATCTAACCGTTTTTCCAAGGTGTCATGACCCCTCTCAGGGAAGACTCATATTTTCTCTATTTTTCCCCCTTAACCGTTGTCGCCTAAGTCAAAACTCAGATCACATGACCTCGGCGCTTACGACCTCGCTTACGCAAGTGGGGGCTGCAACATCTCTCTCTAGGATTGCAGCCCCCAGCCCCCACTAATCACGTGACCTGATCACATGACC
>WSTG01000029.1:0-49446 GCA_019616325.1 Ceratobasidium sp. 394 | reverse complement strand
GCACTACCATTCATGACATTCCACACAAAACAGAGTCCAAAAAGGAGTCCCTCAGACCGGGTTCGAACCAGTGACCTTGGGATTTTGGTTCGAATCCAATTACAGTCCCACGCTCTTCCAACTGAGCTACCGAGGGTTGAAAACCATCTCTCATGAAGTATCATGTTCCCCTCCCACAGGACTCACTTGAATCAATGCTACCCATTGTTGGGTGACCCTTGCTGTCGCTTTCAAGTACGCATAGACGGGTTTAAAAAGTATTTGCCCGTTTTCCGGCAGCCCAGGCTGAAAGTGAGAAATTAGCCAAAGCCAAAGTCTTTGGATCAGCTGCGCATACATCCACTTTATTTTGTTGAATGTTCACTGAGCAGCCCGCCAGCTCACTTTTCTGTTAACAGCAACCCACTGGGCCAGGCCGAAAGCCTCGGAGTCCCTATAAATGGCTACTATCCTTGAAAATGGCCACATGCTCTTAAATTGGTCAAGGTCACTTTTACGTGCTTTCAGATCTAGAATCACCACTCTGCCTGCGATTGGACAACGAGCTGTCTTATACATATGACAACGACACAACACCGAGTCTAACATACGCGGTGTGTTGGGAAAACGAGCCGCCGAAGGCGGCAAGGTTGTTAGACCGGGCCGTCGAGGCTGCAAGAGTGGGGATCACAGGCTAGGGTGAGGCGCTAGACTCGGTGTATGCGTGCTTAGGTGTTCCGGGTGTAACGGCGAGGGGTGGACGGTGGGAAAACGACAAACTACGAGGACGTAGCGTGCGCGGACCTCGGTAGGCCTCTAAAGGAGGCCGAGGACACGTGATGCGCCCGGGTCCTGTTTTCTGCGGCCGAGTACGGCTTATACTTCCTCCGCTCGCTGCGTCCCACAAGCTCCCGAGTAAATCTATGCTCAAAGTAATACAATTACTACTAGTTTTGAGATAGGAGCTATTTTGAGGGACTTGAGGTTTTCTGCTTAGCCCGGTGGGCTTCTGCTCAGCAGAGGAGTGAATTGACAAACTTTAGTCAACATTCAATAAAATAGACTAGATGTACATGTATGCGGGGCTAATCTAAAGACTTTGGCTGATTCCTCGATTTTAACCTGAGTTGCAAGAAAACAGATAGATAACCCTTAATAACGTCCAAACAAACAGCGACAGCAAGGGTCAGTTGGCCCAAAGACACCTCCTTTACAAAGCTACAGATACAACGACGAGCAAAAGATGACCGAGTTCTGGCGTTCGAGCATTTCGGACGCCTTGGTAAACTTTTCTTCCAGTTCCGTATTTCCGATTGCATGCGCCGCCTGGGTCATTTGTCGGATGAGTTCCTGGAGTCGCCTAAACACACGGATCAGGCTGCCTTCAAACTGGTCGGTCATCTAATAGTGGTGTTAGATGCGCTCCGAGGTAAAAGTACGAGTCAAACCTTGCAAATGTCTGCAAACTTGGCGCCGCGACACCATTGTAATACCAAGTCCATCAGTTCAACCTTGAACGATTGCACGTATTCTTCCTCGTCCAGCGGGAGTTTGGATTCCTTGGACACCTTGGCAATCCGACGTGCAATCTCTTGGAGCACTCGCAAAGGTGCGGCAAGCTCTTCCTTGAGCTTTGTTTTTTGCTCGCTCTGTCAGAGTCTCAGTATGTGCTACTATCAAACCGTTGAATCTCCGCACCTTTTCGGTAAACACAAAGCAGCTCAAGAGCGCGGCACACTGCTCGGGCAACAAGGTGTTGAAAACGCCATTGAAAATCATCTCGGTCAACAGCAGTTCGTCCCCGGTGCTGATCTCGCACGCCACTCGACCCTTGATCTCCACCACGTCGGTCGCACTCGCGAATCCAAGTCGACGCAGCACACGTTTGCGGCACTTGAGCTCGTCCATTTGCATTACGTCGTGCGCGGCTGCGAGGGTCTTCTTGAGTGCACGAATTTCCCCAACCAAATCTTGCTTTTGAGCATAAGCGTCGTAGATGGTAGGAAGACGAGGGTCGTTGTGTAGGCTATGGGCTTCCAGACGCCTTTCGAGTGTGGCAATGCGCTAGGGGATGATCAGTCAAGGACACCGCTATACATGCTGGCACGTACCTCTACTAGCTCTTTAAACTTGGAGTCCTTGATGTTCATATTTTCGATGGGATCGAGCAAGGCAAGACCCTTTGGGAATCGCCTCTTGATTTCCAGCACGACTTTCCACAGTGTCTCTCGCTGAGCCGATGCACGCAAGTCCTTGGGCAAATACACTCGCAGGTGACTGATGCTCGCAATGGCCGATAACAAGACCGGGCATACAAGAGGTTCGCCCTCTTGACCGGGAGGGCAAGGTATGAACGCGCCAACGCTCTCCGAAGGGCCAGTTTTGGTCATAGAGCCCTTGGCGCAGTTTAGGAGAACGTCAACGACATATTTCTCCTGGGGAGGGAGCGCATCAAATGCGGCCTCTGCCGACTTGGTCTGCGCAAAGCATTAGTGAACGGCAAGCACGACAAAAGCTGGAACTAACCTTGGGCGCAGTCCGTTGCGAAAAGTTTACTACCACTCCGCAATCAAAGTCTTGGCCTCCATGCTTGACAGCGACGAGTCGCCCGGGTTGCAGGAACGGCAGCGCGTACGTCGGGTGTGTGATGACTGCCTGGAAATCGTTGCCTAGCTCGTCAAGTTGCTTGCGAATTTCGAAATATTCGGCGATCGACTCCTCTTCCGGTACAACGAGCCCAGCTTTTTTCTCCTCCAGCTCGGTCAACTCTGGAAACATCATTAGCGCCAGTCAACGATTTGGCCGGTGGACTCACGAGCCTCGAGGCCGGGGACCTTGGCGCCATTCTGGAACTGGTAAAAACACCGCTCGAGCATGTATTCGGGACTGACACCCTCGACCCTCATCAAGTTGAGCACCATGTTGTATCCCAGATGAAATGCCGAGTCCAGGCGATCCGCTTCTCCCTTGACCATTCCCTTTGCAGTTGCCGGCTCGAGTTTCGCGTTGACCATCATGATGACCACACCACGGTCATCCAGTCCACGACGCCCAGCACGACCCGACATTTGAATGTACTCTCCAGACGAGAGCGGACGCACGGATCGACCATCAAACTTCTCCACGTCGGTGAAAACAACAGTCTTGGCAGGCATGTTGAGCCCAATCGAGAATGTCTCGGTCGCAAACAAGACCTTGATAAGCCCCTCTTGGAACAAAATCTCGATCACCTCCTTGAGAATTGGGAGCAATCCACCGTGGTGAATGCCGATACCACGCTTGAGGAGGGGGAGCAAGTGATCGATTTGAGGGAGTTGTCGATCCTCTTCAGAAAGCCCAGCAATAGCATTCGTAAACACGTTTTGAACCATTTCTTGCTCTTCCTCCGAGTTGCACTCCAGTTTGGACATTTGTAAGGCCAGAGCTTCACATTCGCGCTTGCTGAAAGCGAAAACAATGACCGGGTTGTAGTTTTTCGCCATAATCATCTTGACGATTTTGTAAATATCGGATTGGCCTGAGGTCAAAAGTTAGAGTATCCAAAACGGGCAAATTTGGCTCATACCTTTGGTCGGACCGCCCTTTTTGGTCTTCCCTTTCTTGTTTCGTCCACCGAACGCGTCCGCTGGGTCCTCACCCTGCAATGCGGCGAGCTTGCCCATCGCTTTTTGAAAGTTGTCTTCTCGAAACTCGCTCTTTTCGTTGACAACTAGGTAGATTCCATCGCCACCAGACGGAAAGAGATAGTGCTGTAGAGGCGTTGGGCGGAAGTTTGTATAAACGACATGACAGGGTTGTTCATGGGTTTTGGTGATCCAGTGTGCAAACTCCATTGCGTTGGGAATAGTGGCAGAAAGGAAAACATAGTGGACTTTGTGCGGTAGGAGAATAATGGTTTCTTCCCAGACGACTCCACGTTCTAATAATAACCTATGAGCATGGCTTGACAAACATTGTAATAACCACCAACCTGCGTCCCGCATGTAGTGGATTTCGTCAAAAATCACCCAAGCAACCTCGCGCATGATCTCTGAACCCCTGTATAACATTGACCGAAGAATCTAAAAACGGGTCAGAACAGCGACTCGTCTAGAGTATAACTCGACATACCTCGGTGGTCATAACCAAACACGACGCGGTCGGGTTGATCGTCACATCCCCAGTCATAAGCCCAACGTCCCCAAATTCTGCCAGCATTTCTCTGTACTTTTGGTTACTCAAGGCCTGAACAGAAATCAATTGAATGTGACACTCTAACCAAGCAACCCGCTCACCTTGATAGGGCTTGTATAAATTACTCGTTGTTTATCTCGCAGACACTTTGCAATCGCATACTCCGCTACGACAGTCTTACCCGCACTAGTATGGGCGGATACCAGTACAGACTCGTCCCGATCAATAGCGTACACTGAGAGTTGCTGGAAAGGATCGAGCGTAAAGGGGTACTCTCGCGCAGGCTTTTCCGGAGGAACATGCGATTTAATAGGTATGTATGGATAGCCAGGTGGAAGAGCGACTTGGTGTCGAACCTAGAACAACGTGAACAGAAATAATAGCGACGCCAAACCAGACCCACCTGATGAGTCAACACAAGACTCGCCCCTTGCTCCGACGTTTCCTGCCCCGTCAACCCACTACTAACCGCCACCTCTCTCTGCGCTTGAACTTCGACCGCATCAACCTCTACCGGCTCAACGGCGCCAACCTTTTGCCTCTTGGATAACGGTTCCTCGACATTTGAAGGCCCGCCGGTCCCTTGTGGATTAGACACCCCGTCAACCTCCATAGACTCCAGCGCCACCTCTGCAATCACAACTTTTCGCTTCTTCTTCTTGGGTTTTGTCGACCTCCCAAGTGGTTGATCCATTGCTGGATCATTGTCTCCAGTAATGTGAGAGAACAAATCATCCATCGAGACAAGTGAAGGCAAAGTCTAGTCGATGAAAGTGAAGTCCAGTCGAAATTCTTGATTGCTCACTCAAGCTGACAAATCCAGGGTCAAAAGCAAACAAGTGAAAACAAGCCCGAACGAACTATATACAGCGCTCATTCTGGAGGTGAATGCGCCCTCGGCGGCTTCAAATCCTTCGACCAAACTCTATCAATGCCCCGGTCCTCGAAGCAGAGAGTATTTTTTACCCTCTCCCATTGGCCATTAATGAATTGCCACCGCCGAGCAGATAGATACTCGACCTCGACTAACCGTGGACACGATTTTTGCCACGACTGGCACAGTTCCACTTCTTGCTGTTCGCTCAAATGAGAAGAATACATAGGAAACGACTCGATGTCTGTCTTGATTGAGAAGCAGCGAAGGTCTCCGAGATCGCCGATGAAATGGTTTATCTATGGGAGAATAAGCCTCAAAGCACTCTCCAAATGAAGAGCGAAACATACCGTTTCAGTCAAGGCATTAATCAGATCCCCTTGCCCCTCGTTCCTCAGCATGATCTTCAGCTTCCGTAGTTGTGGAAGTGCCGATGTCAACTCGAGGAAGAACCCCCGTGGGGTGGACCACTCCCGGCTCGTACCAAGATTTAAGCCGGTCGAATAGAGCTCCAACACGCGTACTGGTGATTTTGACGCACCCATCTTCTGTAGCGCATCGAGTAGATCCGGGTATATAGGATCTCCTTTGATAACAACTGTCTCGACAGGTCGGCCAGGTATTATTTGCGCTGCGAGCGACGCATGGCCGCAGAAGGAGCGAAGGTGGGGGACATGCAGAGGCTGAAGCCCCGTGAAGGATTCGAGAGACGTGAGAGCGAGGGATTGGATTGATGGCTGGCGCTCTAGGAATGTATGCAGTATTGGGTGACAATCGACCGTCTCCCAAGCAAGGTGCTTGAGCTGAAACGTGCAGTGGTTCAGAATGTCGAGCGCCAAAATGGGGATGCACCCAAGGTCCAGATACTTCAATCCCGAAGCCTGATTTTCAACAAGGTACTCTCAGCTGCTATCGCCGATGCCACGATTGTCCTGGCTCACCTCTCTCAGCGCAGTAATCTGTATCGACTCCAGTGGATGGGCAAGGTTAACCCGATTCCAAGGGCTCGCGGTTTCAGCACTAAAGCTGACCACGGCTCGAGCCAGGTCATGCCTTGCCAGCAGGGTAGCACAGCATCGTAAAGCCCGTTGGGGGTATTTAGCGAGTGGCAGATGGGCATATAAGAACGGCTCTACTACCTCCCGGCAAGCTCGGCAAACCCGGATGACCCTATAGAGGTCTGGCGGCGAAAGCTGAGAGACGATCGTCTCGAGAATCTCGGGAGGTAAAGGGAATGGATGAGTGCCCTTCTCACGACCACGAACGAAGAGAGATTTGAGGAATTTGGACATTCGCCCGACGATGGACAGCCTGAAAGGGCAAATGACAGCTCGGAGCTCGGACCAGGTCAAGGGCTGGCAGGTGAGGCGCACCCAAACTCCCAGTATATATGACCTCTCCCTGGGGCGTACTGAGAAATTCTCATGATCGAAACGTGCATGCTGAGTTACGTATGGAAAGTCTCGCGCATAGATAGAGCAGAGGCAATCCTACTCCTTTGTACATGCACAAAGGAGCTCGACAGATTCAGGTGCATTCCGGCCATAGGCGCCAACACGATGTATATTCCCCGAACTACGACAAGTGGGAAATCAGTTAACCCGCAGGATTGTGATCTCGTGCATTCTTGCAAGAAACGCATTGTGGCCATGTATGGCGGATGGTACTGCAAAGTACAACGCCACCGTGTCACGTGACAGTCAAGGACCCGGATGCTACCGGATGTAAATTTCATCCACACAACACTTCAAGTCTCGCGCCAAAATGGTGAGTGTGTTTGGTGTTGCTGAAGGTACGAGAGCTAACATCGATATTGATAGCCCAAGGAGATCCGTGACATTAAAGAGTTCATCACAATTGCGCGCCGAAAGGATGCCAAGTGTGAGTCCAGCCAATTCCCGCCAACTTCGAAGCTAACAATATCATCATTAGCCGCGCGTGTCAAGAAGACTGCTCCAAAGGTCGCTGGCGGAAAGACTGTGACCAAGTTCAAGATCAGGTGTTCGCGATACCTCTACACTCTAGCTCTTGATGACGCAGAAAAGGCTGAGAAGCTCAAGCAGAGTCTTCCTCCTGGTGAGTGCTGACGACTGTCATCCAGGCAATCCTATCATGCTTGGGAGCAATACCCCTACAATAACCCCAATAGAATGCTAACCCAGTCTCTTTTCCAGGCCTTGAGGTCCAGGAGCTCACCTCGGCGACAAAGACCAAGAAGAAGTAGGCGCTTCATCTGGCCTGGGTGGATTGGCGGTGGGGTTGCGTGAGAGCTTCTGTCGGTGTGCAGTGCGCGATGCCGATCGGAACACTAGGCCTCAGTCCTCGTTAAGGTCTGAGGTATGTTACTTGCTATCTTCATTCTTTATGCAATGCATTTTCATTCCGCGAGGGTCATATTCATACTTGAAGGCAAGAAGTTTCTTTGACATCTTGCAGCTCATACGGCAGTATATTGGTCTCGGGGCAGTGGCCCCGTCAGCGGCAGGGGCTAGGTGCGACGACTCGTGCGAAATTCTTCCGAAGGCAAGATCTGCTGAGATATTGTCAAGCTCTAATCCCGACTACCTCCTCGATAAAGTCTTGCGTGTGGTGCTCGCAATTGCGCTGAGAGCAGGAGTTGGCCACTCGGCCAGCTCGTGGGCAAACATTTTTGTTGAAGTCGCCCAAGATAATCTCGGCAAGCGAAATTAGTGCGTCTCGTTACTCGTTGAACCTCCATCAGCTTGTCAGGCGTAGCAGGACAGCGAAGGCATTGAGCATTCTTTATAGCCACATTTGTGCCACCCAATTAGCGTGGCTATCCGGTTAGTGACCGATGTGTGACATGTAACGAGCTGGTGGTTTCGTTTCAACTTTCAAGTGCGGTGTTCCTTCATTAATGCCCAGCTTTATGTGTTGGCACAGCGCTAAAATTGATAGTCGGATGAGATAATAGGGAACTATTTTACAGTATTTCAGGCAAAACCAAAAAGCGGGCATACAAGACGCTCAGAGTCCCAGACGCTCAAAATTGCTATCAATCCAAGCCTTGATAGGCTGCTCGAAATATGAAGCATTCGCAGTGTAGGTCCCCTGACTAACTCCGGATTTTTTCCTACAACTAGCGCAGCCGCACGATCCGTTTTGAGGCTGAGTGTGAGTCAAAAGCGCCTTTTCCCGAAGATGCGATATGATCAAGAGACTGTCGAGGCCAACTTTTGCAGCCTCCTCCTTGGTGAGCGGCGCGTCGCGCATACATAACTGGACATGAGCGGGAGCGAGCCACTCCTTCGCCCCGAATTCCCGGGCGTAGACGATCTTATCGACGTCGTCCAAAGTTTTCTCGGCGAGGGGAACTAATAGCGCACGTAGCTCGTTAAAGTTCCACATGTTGGCAAGGCGCAAAGCAGGCATCAGGAGCGAGGCGTCTTCGGCTGGTTTGTCATTGGAGTAGTGGCTGATCTCCATTGGTGATGCGTCGGGAAGGGATAATTTGTAAATGGACTCACAAAGTATATAACATCGTCAAAAGCTTCTCAAAGTCATCAGCCCGTACGCCGGATAGCTTGATGGGATTATTGTCTGAGCCTTCACCCGAGACGGGAATTACGTCTCCAATGGAGAACATATCCCGAAAGGTCTCAGATTTGAGCAACTGCGATCTATGCACCTTGAAATGCATGTCTTCTACCTGTATGGGTTAAGTTCTGTTAGCTGAGAAACGTGGTCTCGTAGCGATCGAGAGCAAATAACCTGAATCACAACTAGGCTATCGTCGAAATAGAACTTTGAACGCTTTTGGGCTTGCTGAGAATTCACCGGCTGTACCCCTGGGGAAGTGTCGCCGATGTCGGCTGGGGCGCGTTGGCTGGCCCAATTGATAGCTTTCATGGTCGAACAAGGCGATCCGTGCAAAACAGAGTTGCCACCTGATCAGCGTGGCTGATATGAGACTGGCAAGGACCGCAAAGACCGGCCCGGTCAGTTCCAATTTGTTCCTGCCTCCAAGCGTCCCTTATCCCGCCGCGGCCGTTGACCATCTCTCGGTGACACATATGCAGCCCCGGGCGCCCGGTTTGAAGTATTTGTAAATACCATTGGCCATTTGCATCATTCTGAGAGAAACTACATAGGAGTGATACAGGACATTTATTCAATACGTTCGAAATTGCTATCAACCCAAGCCTTAATAGGCGCCTGGAAATAAGAAACATTCGGGGTGTAAGTCGTTTGGGTACTATAAGATCGCCCACAGCCATAACAATATGACCCATTTTGAGGATTCTGAACGGTATAAGCCGCACGAGCCTTCTCTCGCAGATGCGAGATGATCAAGAGGCTATCGAAGCCTACTTTCGCAGCTTCTTCCTTGGTAAGAGATGTGTCGCGCATACAGAGTTGGACGTGAGCGGGAGCTAGCCACTCAGCCACCCCAAACTCCCGAGAGTAAATGATTTTGTCGACATCGTTCAAGGTCTTCTCGGCGAGCGGAATCAATAACGCACGTAGTTCGCTAAAGTTCCACATGTTGGCGAGGCGCAAGGCCGGCACCAAGAGTGAGGTGTCTTCGACTGGTTTGTCGTTGGAGTAGTGGCTGGAGCCAATCGGTTACACTCTGGAAAAGATACTATCTGTAAATGGACTCACAAGGTGTACAACATCGTCAAGAGCTTCTCAAAATCATTTGCTCTGATGCCGGATAGCATAATAGGATTGCTCTCTGAACCTTCGCCTGAGGCGGTAGGTTTCGAGCTGTGCTCGTCAGAAGTAGCGTCGTTGGGTCCGCCCTCGGTGGAAGTCGTGCCACCAAGCGAGAACATATCTCGAAAAGCCTCGGATTTGAGCAACTGCGATTTGTGCACGTTGAAAATAGTGCCTTCTACCTATATGTGCTGGGTATCAGTTACTCGGGAAATACAATTCCTGGATGATAACTCAATGACCCTGATAGTAACGAGGCTATCATTAAGGTAAAACTTTGAGTGCTTCTCCGGGGGTTGTTGGGGGTCAATTGGCTCTGCTTCAGGAGGAATCGTATGGTTGTTGTTATCAGTTGAAGCTCGTGGAGTATTTCGGCCTCTCTTTGCCATGGTGGTTGAGTAGACCCCGGAGTAGGGCCAGTTGCCACATCGGGATAGTTGCCACCTGACCTACACTTCTGATTATGGAACTAGCAAGTACCAGTAATCCTAATATTTTAGGGCTACTAATTAGTCTCACAGCTTCACTTCCACTCCGGCAATTCTCATCCGACCATACGCGAATTCTGGGATGAAGCCTGTACCAACACGATTGACAGCAGATGCATCGCAGGGTCCAATTAAAATGATGGTTAGTCTAGGCCTCCAAGTTGGGTAACGGCGCAGGAGAGGCCTGCATATTACACACACACAAAAAATAGGACAAGTGTATGGCAAGGAAGCGAATGGTTGTGGTTGAGCAGCTTGTATGCGGAATCGAGTTGTGGCTCGTAGATGACGTCAGGGTCGGTCACGTGCTAATTCCCGCCTTTTGATCACGAGTTTCCGCCCGTTTTGTCTTTGCGATATTACCACGTTACAACGACATACAACAGGCTCGCCCTAGACGCACTGGCGCGAAATAATATCCCATATAGCATCTATGCTATCATAACGCCGGCGCGGACTTCCGGCTGCTATCGAGGATCACCTTGCGTTCAATCGTTCTTTTCTGGTGTCTTTCATAACCCAAGCAACCACTTTATCCACGAAGCGAAGCGATGAGAATATCGAACGACTCTCAGAAATATCTTGGTAATGGATACCTGTCTTCTCGGTGCGACTACATGTCTACTATACCAGCTAAGCCCGAACGCTACTACCTTGGTCGTACAACAACACTGCGTAACATCCCCTCATCGACCTTTTTGCCGCGGGCTCCACATTCTCTCGTTCCCGATGCTGTTTCCGAATGCACCAACGGTCGAGTTGGGAACTACTCCGCACCTCGTTGGACAACAAATCTCAGGCGTGGCCAACAAGTAATTTGAATAGATGCCCAGAGATTCGTTCGCTAACCTCGGGTATCGAATTCTGGAACAGCAGAGATTCCGCATAGAGTAGTTGACTTGGTTTCTGTGGAACAACTGCAACCACCGAGCCGGCCGATGGCATCACGCGGGCTCTGCTGAGATGGTATTTAACCACGGTGCACCAATTATGGCTTAGGACAGCAACCATTCACACCATAGGCTACTCCCACTACATCTCGGCAGCAACTGCATTGCTCGCTCTTCAGGTTACAGCTAAGCCGGTTGCTCAACACCATGGGCGTGCGCCGACTACTTCGAAGAGTGAGGATTTTGTCCTTGTGCAACTATATCCTGTTACTAACATAAATAGAAGAGGTCATTGTGCAAATGTTCGAGTGGACTTGGGACAGCGTCGCAGCCGAGTGCAAAGCATTTCTAGGGCCTGCAGGGTATGGTTACGTTCAGGTAAATACCATTCGTATGTGCCTGGGTTGTTCGGGTTGTTTACCTCGATATAGGTCTCGCCCGCAGCCGAGCATATTACTGGATCGGAATGGTCGTCTGACTACTCGCCTGTTTCATATACCCTCACCTCGAAACACGGTAATAGGGCCCAGTACCAGGTACACGCTTGAAAGCCTTTATACTATCGTTGTTGTGGCTAATTGGATCCAATGGCAGAATATGGTTCAAACCTGCCAGGTCAGACAAGATGCATAACCCTAGAACGTACGAACTCACCGCACATGTTTTGAAGGCTGCAGGAGTCGGTGTGATACAAGACACTATCTTCAACCATATGTCTGGTTCGGGCATCCGGATGGGCGTTGGAGGATCAAGTACGTCTTACCTTTGCAGCCCTATCTCGTGGACTAATGTGTTCTCGCTTTAGATTATAGTAAGCTTAAATGGCTGGATTACGTTCATAGATTGAACCGTTTTTGGTTAGCACACTACGTCTACCCTGGTATCTACCAGTACCAGGATTTCCACCATTGTGGACTCGAGCCAGACGATAATATTGTTAACTATAACAGCCGGGTGGAAGTTCAGACCTGCCAACTTGACACTCTGGCCGAGTAAGTTCATACTAGGTTCGTTGCACGTCTATCTCATCTTAGAACCCTCGTAGTCTTGCGACAGAAACCGAGTGGGTTCGCGCGAAGCTGGCCTACTACGCGAATGACCTGATATCCCTTGGGGTCACGGGATTGCGCCTAGATGCAGCCAAACGTAGAGTACCATACTCCACATTATTGAACTCATAGCTAACTAAAATACAGATATTGCCTCTGACGACATCAACAACATCTTAAGCCGCTTGTCCAAAAAAGTATACATCACGCAAGAAGTAGGGCTTGGAAACTGTTCTTGATTAACGCTACTAACAATAATACCTAGGTCACGTATGACCCTGGGTCGCCCATACTCCCCACCGAGTACGTTAAAAACGGCGACGTCCAGGAGTTCCGGTATACTAAGAACCTGAAGAATGCATTTACCACCTCGGCCGGAATCGCCGGGTTGAATGGAGCCGAGAATAATGGTGTGCATGTAGTGGCTTGTCAACCTCGCACGTCTAACAACCATGATTGTGTTGTCTAGGATGGCTTGCCAGCAGTGCGGCCAACGTTTTTGTCGTACGTACATCTTAAAACTGTCGCACTGTGGAATAACTGATTGGCTGTAGTCGAATCATGACACCGAGCGCACTGGCGATTCGCTCAACTACAATTCGCCGTCTAACATTTATACACTCGCAATGGTGTTCTCTTTGTGCGTTCTCCCTTGCTTTCGCCGACGAGATCCACCAATACCATCCGTTGCCTACAGATCATACCCATATGGTACCCCCACCATATTATCATCCTTCTCTTTCTCCCAGACGAGTGATGGCCCTCCAAACGGGGGAGCCGGAACCTGCTCTGGATCTGGCGGTAGCAACGGCTGGCTCTGCCAACATCGCTGGGCTGCGGTGGCCGGAATGATCCCCTTCTTCAACGCCGTTCAAGGTGCAACTTTGACCAACTGGCAGACAGGGACGGCTCAACAGATCGCTTTCGGACGAGGTGTGTTCCATGCAAGGTATATATGCCCTTCGAAACTGATATAGGTATGATCTAGGCTCCATTGGGTTTGTGATAATAAATAATGAAAACTCGGAATGGGTCGGTAGATTTGCGACCTCCATCCCGAGCGGGTTGTATTGTAATGTGGTTGCTGGCCCATCCTCATCCGGAACCTGCACTGGAGCATCGTATGTATCTGGCATCCTTCGATCGGATCTGTTGAGTAAATGCGTCGTAGGTACACTGTTACGGGCGGTGGTCTCACGACGACGGTTCCTGCTCGGAGCGCGATTGCCATTTATACCGGTGCTTTGGCGAAGAGCGTGACCATCAACATCAACGAGATTGCAACTACGACTCCGGGAGAGGTAAGGCATCTACATCAAGTGTCTATAAGTTGTTGATGCCAAGGTCGTAATAGAATATCTTCATAGCCGGAAGCATCAGCCAATTTGGGTCTTGGGATACCCGAATTTCGGTAAATTAAAGTGGATAGTGTACCACAACGGCTAATGCATATGGCTCCGCGCGGGATAGATTCCTATGATAACTTCGACTACGGCTTATCCAACATGGAGCGCATCAATCGCGCTTCCACCCAATACGGCGTTTGAGTACAAACACATTCGCAAGGAGACAAACGGGACTGTATGCACTCTCCATGTTTATGCTGTAGGTTTCTCGTTCATCGCTAATTGCATTTGTAGGTTGTATATGAATCTGGCTCGAATCGAGTCTATACGACGCCCGCAAGCGGATCAGCTACGATCAGCAACACCTGGAAGTAATTTGAACTTACAGTCCACAATTGTCTCATGGTTGGCTAGCTGGGTTAGCATCTTGGAGCAATGATATACCAGTTGACCGGAGTGTAAATGTTACGATAACAATGGTATAAGATACACGGTATGCCGTCTAGGATACACACAAAAAGCGAAGAAGGTATGCGAGATAAAACAGAGTGGCTGATTTTACAAACATAGCGAGTTGATCCTGCTCTAAACCAGTGTGATTGCGACTTCTGGGCTACCTCAAGCGGGCCGCCAAAGGTGCAGCTTTCCATCTCTTCACGGTCATTCAATCTCGTATGGGTGCCGCACGAGCTCCTCGTACACATCAGCGGGGAGGTCTCTCACAAGAGCGACTGCGATCTCGATTACAGGTTGTGCTGTCAGTGGGGGGAAGGTACGCAGGAGCTTCATTGGGCTTGGCCAGGATGATCAATACTGTAGGACTGGTGGATGGGAAACGGAGCAACTTACCTCGTACTGGCAAGAATAGAGTCTCTCATGAGAAACAGCTGAGCGATTACGCAAAGGATGTTTAGGTGGACGCCGAATGCGAGGAGAAAGTCCCAGAGTTTGAGGACTTCCGCGAGGGGCGGCGTGCATGCGCAGAGTGTTAGGACAGCTGAACAAAACATGAGTAAGTCGCAGTCCTGGGATGAACGAATCTCAGAGAACTAAGGTGATTCGCGGAGAGTAGTATAATCGCGCGGGTCCGGAAATAGGGGAAATATGATAGGTTTAACGTACATGGGAATGCATAGAGCTCCGCACTGAGGTTTTTAGAACGAAGATGTTGGAATAGTTCTGGGTCTGCGATCTGAAGGCATCGGTCGAGCAACTAGAGGGGTGTCAGAACTTACTCACGCCCTTGGCTGCTCTGGCTTACCTTGAGCCCTCGGTGAACACCTTCCAGGGTAGGCTGAACATAGAGTGGACATTCGATTTCGATGAACCTACGAGAATGGGCGCAAAAGATTAAACTGACGAGCTATGGATAGTAACAAAATGAATTACCTAGAAAAGCAATGGAATGCCTCAAGCTCCGACGGAAGAGTATACAAGAACGGCGCTGCAAGCACGTTCATTCCCTGGACATAGCGAAATGGTAGCTGGGTGGGAGATTGACGATCTACAAAGGTCGTGTTGGTAACACAAATACCATGAACCAAAGATACACGTACCATCGTTCCTCCAGACAAACGCATCAAGTAGACGAACGAGCATGTCCTCCCGGACCCGTGATTTGAACTCGAGATCGGTGGCAAGAGTTCTGGGGCACAAATTAGTTTAAAATGCAGAATGCACATGTGGCGACTCACCGGAAGGTGTCGTTTCGGATTTTCTCTCTGTCAGGACTAGCTCCTCTGGCGACATACTGAATATAGACGTCTCCTGCTAGTGGTCCGTCTACACGGAGCAAAAGTTTCCAGATTCGGGGACGCAATGTTGGATCCTGCATCGTTGACAACCCAAATTGCATAAGATTCTTGACTGCATTCGATGTTATTACATACCTCAGAGGTTGGAATACCATCTAACAAGATCAAACGCCGCAACTTTTTGAGCCCTTCCTCAACATCTTCCTTGGTTCGGAACTTGGTCGCAGATAGCCGAGGTGCGTTGAGTACTTTGTTGAGTGTAGCAGTCGGGTTGCTCGACGAACTCGACGATTTTTTTATGGACGAGGACTTGCGTTGTGACCTGCTGGTTGACTCGGACATTTTAAGTTGTGGTCAGGGGAGTGGGGTGCCGACTGCACGTGACCTCGCAAACAACATCACCCGGCTGCGACAGCCACTCGCTTGTCGGATCTGATAAACTAGCCGGTATAACAGTCATTTATGTCGACACTGAGCCTTGGCGTATGTCCAATCTTTAAATAACTGCACACTCGCATCAGGCGCGGAGTTATTCCGCCGAGAGCGAACCGCCGTCTGATGCTACGCCTGTCACTACTTCTAGCGAGCAGAGATCCAAGGAAACGCAGAAGCACTATCGGCTCGGCTGGTACCATATAACTTCCGCATACTGCTCGTGCTGCTGTCCACTACAAGTAAAATATTCTTTGCTTCCGTGTCTAACATGCGAGTTCGTTTTACCGAATGCCTAACACGTCGTGCTACCAA
This sequence comes from Ceratobasidium sp. 394, assembly GCA_019616325.1. NCBI lineage: Eukaryota > Fungi > Basidiomycota > Agaricomycetes > Cantharellales > Ceratobasidiaceae > Ceratobasidium > Ceratobasidium sp. 394. Next base: position 33,466 of record WSTG01000029.1, on the reverse strand, counting down.
CCGCTGGCGTAGTTAATGCCTACTGGTATCGATGGTTCGCTTAGCTTACATGTCCTTGTATAGATGTACTAGTGTGTGTTCGCCAGAGACTGGCGTTTCAACCGGACCACTCCTGTGCATGGCACCGGTTGCTCCAATGCAACCACTTGTTTTTTTCTCAACAAAGTTTACGAATTACCTATGACCAACAAGGGCACGGTTAGGTGAGCTGTGTGGGGCTTTAGACCCATGACTATTGTCTTCTCACCCCTTCGAAAGATGCCGAAGCTCGCCAACCGCGACCACATGGCCTGTACAAACCCCTGCCAATCCCAAGAGCCAACCCATAGCCAGGGCCAGCGTATCTATCTATAACAATCGCCCTATCTGGCGAGGCAAGATTACTCGGGTGAGCCCTAGCCGCGGTGTGCCTTCGATGCGGCGAGCACGGAGGACTGATGTGCCTCTGCATCTACAGGCTCGGATGGGTAGACGTATAGGAACTTCCGTAGAGATTAGCTTATGGTTCTAGTTCTGGTTTACCCTCCAATCATAAAGCCAATACATATCGGCTAGCAGCACCTACGTTGTTTCTTACCCTCCCCTCTCCTCCTGCGCCAGCTCAGCATGACCAACAACCCCAGCAGTCTCGGCGACGAAAAGTCGGCACCGGAGTTCCTCGAGAACCCGAGACCTGAGCATGAGATCGAGTCGCTTCAGGCTACAGATGATGACTTCAGCGACCAAGACACCACAGACGTGCTTCGTAAACTTGACCGCCGCATACTACCATGGATGGCTGGTCTCTTTCTCGTACGTTGAATAATATCACGTCAGTACTATGCTGATAATCATATACAAAACAGATGTCCTTCCTCGACAGGTCCAACATCGGAAATGCGAGACTCGATGGGTTAGAGGCCAATTTAGGATTGCGAGGGCTCCAATTCAACAACGCATTAGCCATCTTCTACCCGTTCTACATCATCGCAGAGGTCCCTTCGAATATAATGCTGAAGCGTACACGACCGAGCCTGTGAGTGGATGACTGATTCGGCGAATACGAGCATATGATTGACTTCTGGGGACTAGGTGGTTTGCGTTCATGCAAGTCCTGTTCATCACACTGAGCTTAATAACTGACGTTACCGCTCACCTCCAGCATGGTGTCTTGGGGCATCGTCATGACTTTGATGGTAAAACTCTCGCTTGATCAAGGCTTACTGTTTTAATCGACCTTCTTTTCGCGACATAGGGTCTCGTTAAGAACTATCACGGTCTCATGATAGCCCGTGTTTTCCTGGGCCTTGCCGAAGGAGGCCTCTTCCCAGGAATCGCCTTCTACATTACGGTACGACTTACCTTCAGATAATTCTTTCGTATCCAATAACGGGCCCTACATTCAGCTTTGGTACCGCCGCTCAGAGACTGGCACACGATTAGCTATAATTTATGCGACAGGTCAGAACCCACACCGACAAGTACGTGCGACACACTAATACTAACATAGGATGTCTTTTTATTTAACAGCAACTGTGGCTGGTCTGTATCTACTTTTTTTTGGCACCGAAACAGCACGCTTAGCTATATTGCAGGTGCATTTGGAGGGCTACTAGCTCGAGGTATTACGGAGATGAGAGGTGTCGGCGGTCTAAAAGGCTGGGCATGGATCTTTATCCTGGAAGGGCTGCTGACCGTGGTAGTGGGTACGTCCCCTAAAAGTTTGCATCATGGATTTTAGCTAAGCCTTTTCGCAGCATCTATCGCCTACTTCTTTGTCCCTGATCATGCCGCCACTGCCAACTTCTTGACCCCCGGGGAGCAGGTTAAACTCATCCGCCGGCTTCAAAACGATACTGGTGGCCTGTCGCAAGAGTTCGAGATGTGCTATGTTTGGGATGCTGTGAAGGATTGGAAGACGTACGCCTACAGTATGTGGTCTCAGCATCAATTAGAAATACGAAACTGACTTGGATTCAAGTGTTGATCTTCATTGCGTGCACTACGCCAACGTATAGCATGTCTTTGTTCCTGCCTACCATCATAAAAAACATGGGTTACACTGCGGAGAAAGCGCAGCTTTTGTCGATGCGATTCCACAGCATTCCCGCCGCGAGATCGTTCCCACTAACCAGGCTTTACACCCAGGCTCCGCCCTACGTCCTTGCGTGTATTTTGACTATCATAATCGGCATAACTGCCGATCGACTCAAGACCCGCGGGAGATTCATGATAGTATTTTTCTGTGAGCCATGCCGACTATACCAATGATAGAATTTGTCACTAAACTGGGTATATGCGCTTCAAAGTGTTAGCAATTGTAGGGTTCGCCATGCTCATTGCATCCGTCAAGCCGGGGGTGCAGTATACTGCAATGTTCATCGCGGCTGCTGGTACGTTCCCCACGAATGCAATGTGTATGGCGTGGTGTGGTGAGTGCACAACTCACGGGTTTTTGTACTTCCGACTAAAAACTACTGCAATTTAGGGAACAATATTGGGGGTTAGTAGTCTCGGTTAGGTTGTCAAAGTTCCTGCTCAGTGGATCTTCTCATGCAACAGGCGCAACGAAGAAAAGCGTGGCCATTGCCATGATTGTCGCATTCGGTAATTTCGGAGGCTTAATCGCTAGCTATACGTATGTATCATATCAGTAATCCGTCCCATATGCACTGACCTCACGCCATGACCCACCAAGATATATTGCCAGCAACGCACCCCGTTACTACTCAGGTCACGGTGTGTTTTGACATTTCATTTACCGAGTGAATGGATGTTGACGCATACGCGCATACATCTAGGGACGCTCCTCGCTATACTTGCCATGGGGGCAATCATAGCTCTCATAATGCATATTTACTGCAGGTGTGAAAATATGCGCCGGGACAAGGTGTATAAATCGCCAGAGCTGTACACACAGCAGGAAAAGGCAGCAGAGTCGAGAAGAGGGGACCGAGCGTCGTTTTTCAGGTTTATCGATTGAAACACAAGGTGGCGAATCTTCATGTATACGAGCGCTTATTTTTTCTGCTCGGTACAACCTATCCAATACATGATTTATTGTGAACGCAACGCAACCTTTGGAATTACTGGATATTGGATACTCAATAGTCGATTTTGCACTTGAGCCTTCAAACGTTTTATCACAGCCCTCGAGAGCCGGTAGCATGATACCAGAAAACAGCTAGGGATTCGAATGTCGAAGATGCAGCGGTTACCATACCGAAGACAGCAGCGACAGCCAGAGTTATGTGGAAAGAGATTCCGCGATTTGGTCAGGACCGGGGGCATCGTAGAGCTATCGCCTGCTTACTTTCGTCCCCAAATATTGCTGCCTAATTCTCACATAAAGGTATCGGCCGCCAACCCAACATCGGGAGTGAGATAAAGGAGAGGGCCCCCCGCCGAGAACCCTTGCGAGACCGGTGGCAGGTTCAAATACGAGCCGACCTGCCATACATTGTCGGCCAGCCACCCGAATCCCGCTAGGAAGAACAAGTGCCACTGCGAGCTATTGTCAGTCTTATCTCGGGGGTTGGGATCCATGAAGTGACCGACCTGGTATTCGCCCATGCGCATCTCTTGAACGGCACTAGTCAATAACTCAGCGTTGGCTTGATAAACCGTATCCAGAATTCCAGCATACGCTGCCTCCTTTTCCGTGCCGTGAACGAATTCGCGTTGTTTGAGGGCTGAGGGTGGTCATAGTGTTATACTGTTCTCCTTTGTCATTACAAACATCCAGGGGGTCGAAGTGTGAACCGGTGGGAGTTGGGAACTGCCTGGAGTCACAGCTTTCGAGGCCAAGCTTGAGACCTGCGATTAAGTACTGAACTCAATGCATTGAAGTCGCTGATAGACTTGCGTATTGCCAGTGATATGAGAGGGTATACCCAGATCTGGCATGACCAAGGCCTGACCCATCATTACGAGCCTATCGGATGTGCAGGTTCGCGAAGATAAACAAAAATCTTGCCGTGAAGCTTCCTGAGAGTGCTCATCAAAGGTTGAAGGTTTACCACCCTGCCGAGCTTTGGCGCAATAGGACCCCCGGCAGCACTAGGGGATGTCGAATCCTGAGCGGGTAAGAACCGGAGGTTTGGGGCAAAACTCTCGGGTCGAAGGCGGGTAGAAAAGCGGCTCGGCGGACGCGGACTCGGGTCGATGGCGGGTAAAATCCGTGGAAAAGAGGCAGCTAGAGCCCTATATTGGGCTATTTGCAAACATCCTTGTCCAAACTAGGAAGCAATTTACCAAATCTGGTCATAGATGCCTGTCAAATCCTGCAATTTTGTGGCGGAGGATCCGATTTCGGGTAAAAAGTTGAGAAATCTGGTCGGGTAACAAACTTTGGAATTTTGGGTTTTCCCGATCCGACATCTCCCAGTGCTGCCGGGGGTCCTGGCGCAATCGACTCAGGTGGTCTCAAGGGTTTCAAAGCATCGAAGGTTGATCCCATTCGCCGAGAATTCAATCCGAGCAAGCAAGAAGAACCAATTACCTCATCGAAGATCCCGCGGCAAATGATTTCCGACTTGGTCCCTGCTGGAGCCCATAAGAAAAGATATCGGGATAGACACTTGATAGAAATGGGTTTCGAACGTCTGGATCGTCCAATAAGTAGATTCCACTAGAGTACCGACGCTAAACAGATAAGATGAACTGAATTAGACGATATGACAACGTTCATCGGGCAGAGGCGAGCGCGAAAGACGATGAACCACGTGACTTTGCACCGAACTCCCACTGACCACCGCTACCACTTCCACTAATCATCAAACTATCTTAAGTATCCTTAAAGTACCTCACTCATTTGCGCTCTCCATAATTACAAAAACCAACCGCAGCGCCAGCGTTCAAGCGGTCTGCGAGGGATAGCAATTCGCTAGTAATCACCCAACGGCTTTGTTCTAAGTGAAGTTAAAATACCATGCAATTCAGTAAAGTATCGCAGCACATTGCGTGAGAGTCGTGGTGAGAGTGGTACCAAACGGCTGACGGCTTTTGTCCTTTTATGGACAAGGTGGCAACGATAATCTAACTGGCGATAGCCACCCAATCGAGTTTTGGGGGTGCGTAGAGTTGACTTCCTTTTCAAACCAGTTGCCACTCAATACCAAAGACAAACAGGTACAAAATCCTCGCTGGAGTAGCCACTTGATCCGCGAGCTCTCGAGTACTGCCCGCCTCTCCCCTTCGACAAGTTTTGTATTCCCAGCCATTGTAACATGTCCTCCACGGCCACATCTGGGCGTTGGCCCGTGATACTCTCAGGTCGGGTCATTCGAGAACTCAGACACCTTGGGAGAGACCAACATACCCTTGATATTGTACGCAAAAAATTTCAGTAAGTAGGACCATCCAGGACGAGCCCACGCAGTTAACACATCAACTCTCCATTGTAGAGAGCTATCTTTCGGCCAGTTTACGATAGACAACTATCTCGCCATTCGAGGCACCGCAGAAAACGTCCCCATATATCGTGCGAGAATGAGCAACGACTTGAGAATTATCTACCAAATCGATTTGGTTGCCGATCCCGATGCGCAGGCACGTCGAGATCTTTTATTACATAAACACCAGATGGCGGCTGAACAACACTCTAGCACGACCATCAAGGTGTGATGGAACCCATATCCCCAAGCTAGCGTATTCACTCCCGGTTTTAGTTATCAAGGTATTTTCAGTGTCGTCGAGGGCTCGAGTATCATACGATTTCTGGGTAAAAGTATCCAAATATCTCGTTAGGCTCGGCGCCGAATACCAAAAGCGGTAAGTGTTTGGCAGGTGCGGTTCCAGGCCAAGTTAAATGTCTAAAATATTTTTTTAGCTGTACTGCGCGTAGCGCAGTCAACAATTCGGCTATATCAACTTATACACCACAAGCCTTTCCACACCAGCAATACAGCAATGTATTCGTCGATAACAACTATGTCTTTGAAGGAGAAGTCGATTTGACCGAAGTAAGTTCAATTAGTCCCTTAATTCAACTCATAACTAAACGACATAATTTAGTTGCATGAAACTCTCGTGTTAGTGATTTAGCTATATTCATGTCCTGGTGCGATTGACATCAGTGTACTGGGTTGATAGGTTGGAGAAGTTCACCCCGATCACCAAATCCTTATACAACTGTTGGTTGCTTTTGGCTTGTGGTTTGACCTGGTGATGATGTTTGTTTCGCTGTAGCAATTCTCGCGGATATGGAGGCCGTATTGCCGATGGCTCTCAAGTACGTCTTATGGTTCGGAAGGATTAAACCCACTAATAGGCTGATTTAGCCCCGATGAGAGGCGAATAGTACGGCATCAGGGTACTTCGGTTGTCATTGGGAGGAGCGGAACCGGTATGTTCCAACAAACTAAAGTCACTTGCACGACCCCTAACTATTGGTTTGCAGGGAAGACTACAGCACTTATATACAAGCTACGAGCGAATGCCCAAGCCTCAGCTATGCTCGACAACGAGCCCCCAATCCGCCAGCTATTTGTCACCCGCTCGCGTGTCCTGACACAACACATAGCCCGCAATTACCGGGGACTACTTGAGTCGAGTGACATTGCTCACAAAACACGAGAAGAGCTCGCTGAAATTCGACGGGATAACGAGAACAACCGGAAGCGCGAACTCGTGGAGTTTGACAATGAAGTTGATCTACGCGATGACCTCCCCGAGCGATTCAGCCTTTTAGCAGATTCTCATTTCCCGCTCTTTATATCTTTTGATAAGGTACGTAGTAAATTCCCGAACCAAAGTGGCGCATCATTATTTACCTACGTCACGGCGTTTCAAGTTATGTTCACTCTTGGAAGCCGATATCCAATCGCTACAGGAGGGTGGCTCTACGAAGTGCTCAATGGTTAACTTCACGTATGTCCTTTGACCTATATTATTCACAAACAATAGACTTATCTCGAGTCTAGCGACTTCAAATATGACTATTGGCCAAAATTCGATTATGCCCTCACCCGTAACTTGGATCCTGGACTTGTTTTTTCTGAAATACTTGGGGTTATCAAGGGATATGGCGAGATCCTCAGCAGAGACGATTATGTGTCAAACCTGAGCCACAGGAAGTCTCCGTTGCTTCTTCATGCTCGTGATCGAGTATATGCGATATTTGAGGCGTATTCAAAACGAGCACGCATCCGGAACCAGATCGATGCAGCCGACAGGTATGCTTGAATTTAGTTTTTCATAAACGCAGTTAGCTAATTTTTATGGCTAGAACTCGTGCAATACTTAAAGCTCATGATTCCAACCCGTTGTCCGGAGCCTCCCAAGTCGACTATATGTGAGCGTCTTCAATCTTGTGGCGCTGGACCTTGAACATCACGTGACTCAAATCATCAATTAGTTTCGTTGACGAGGTTCAGGATCAATTAATACTTGATGTTCACTGTACGTGATACACACTTTGCTTCGGCACCCAGAGCCCTGACTAAACTGTACCCGTGCTATGAAGTGTTGCAATCACTGTGCTCGAACCCGGATGGCGGCTACTGGTGCGGAGACACTGCACAGACCATCAGCATCGGTAGCTCTTTCAGGATCAAGGATCTAAAAGCGTTTATCTACCAGGATATGGTACGTCCGGTTAATAAATGTTGCATCCGGTTTACTGAAAACTCCCGATCTCATAGTTATCATATCGCGGGTCGGGCAGTGGACGCAAAGCTCCTGCTCCTTTCACGACGTTTGAACTGAGCGTAAATTTTCGCAGCCATGGTGGCATTGTTCGATATGCTGCGTCACTCGTTGAACTCATTTACACTTTGTTCCCGAATTCGATTGATCACATGGAACCCGAAACTGCCAGGACGCCTGGCCCCGTACCTCTACTGTTTATCAGCCCAAACGATGATGAGAGCACATTTGTGCGCTACCTTCTAGGCTCAAGGTACATACATGGCTTAATCTACTAAGTGGTTGGATGAGACTTACGGAATGGTTAATATAAGGTCTTCGGATGGCACTCCGTTTGGTGCTCACCAAGCGATCATTGTTCGATCAGAATCAACGGCCAGCTCTCTCACTCAACGGCTGCAGAAACGATGCACCGTCTTAACACTCTTGGAGACCAAAGGTATGAGCATGCACAATTTGGCTGTCTCATAACTGATACCCCCCGATTTCAGGACTCGAGTTTGACGACCTCATTATCTATAACTTTTTCTCAGAGTCAGAAGCTCCGGTCTCTAGCTGGAGGGCTCTTCTCGCGCTAACCGGCGAAATTCGAGATGGGCGCATCTATTACGACAAGCAGACCGCGCCTCCAACAACTTCTCCCACATTATGCGCGGAGTTGAAACAGCTATACGTTGCCGTTACACGGGCGCGTCATCGATGTTGGCTATGGGACTCGGGAGAGGTTATTAACTTAACAAAGGTGCGCTCACAACTGTGTCCCGATGGCCTAGGCTCGATGTGAACAACTCGTTTATTTATACGCTACCCTCAACAGACATTTTGGTTGAAATTTGAGCTTGTCGAAGTTGCTGATGCCCTGGAAAGAGTCGCCGGGTTCGCAGGTAGGCAGCCCGAATAGAGTCCTGACTTCTTATGGTTGACTGACCATCCCTGTTTGTTAGTTTCATCGAAAGACCTGCAGGAATGGACGCAAAGAGGCCAGGAATTTTTTTCCAGCGGTCTCTACGCCCTCGCCAAGTCATGTTTCGAGCGTGCCGGCCAAGGCAAGGAGGCAACCATCGCCGACGCATACTACCATATGTCAGAGGCGAAGAAGAGCCAGGACAAGCGTGACCACCTCAAAGCAGCAAAAATGATGGAGAGCTGTGCGCGGCTTGCAGGCGAAGGACATTCAAACAACGTGCTTTGGTATCATGCGGCAACCTGTTTCGAAGCTGCTCGAGAGATCCCCAGTGCTTCAAGGTCGTATCGGAACGGCAAGTTTTACGACCGCGCTGCCTCGGTCTCATTCGAATATCAAAATTTTGACGACGCTCTTTTAACACTGCTGCCTCACTCCGATAAGATGGAACTTCCAATATTCGAAAAGATTCGGGACGTTGCTCGTATGCATTACTTGCGCACATCCAACTATGAGTGAGTGTCAAACCCCTGGAACTAGCATTTGCAGAATGAGATGACACTCACACCGTGTTCGCGCAGCAAATTACGAAAACTCTTCGACAACGATCAAGAGGCATGCATCGAGTATGCTCGCTTGTCTGGGTTTTCCGCACAACTGAAAGACTTGCTCAAAGAGAGTAGTCGCTTCGAGGATCTGGCTAACGTTCACTTGACGGAAGGGTCCCCGGCCGAGGCTACACAGTACCTACTTAAGAGCTCAACGCATCCCTCCTCCGTTTCTCGGGTCGGCAAGATAGCTTCGGACTACCTTTGGCTTAACTTAAGCTTGGACTCCACACCGGACCAAAGGATTCGTCGACAAGCGTCGCAACTATTCGAAATTCTATCGCCACTCGAGGAGAGACTAGGTAGATCAATGACCTTCGATGTAAGTCCCAGAGTTGACTGGAGCTAATTTACTCATTCCATTGTTGATTCACCTTCATAGTTGAACCTATTCAAAGCGTCTCTTGGACAAGCGACGATTAGCCTGGATTTACTTGACAGCGCCGACTTGCAACAGCAGGAATCGAAACATCGCCTCGTCCTCGGATACCATCACGCGCTGCAAAGTAGCGCATGGACACTTGGAAATATACCCGGCATAGTTGGGGTCCTTAGGTATCTGAGCGGTTGGCGAACATATGCGGATAATATCTACTCCATAATAGAACTCCCCAACCCGAGTCACCTCAGCCGCGTTCAACAGCTCTTAGGCTGTTCGGCCCCCACCAAAAAGCCTCGCACCGGCACTTTCGTACATGTTGCCAGCAGCTCCCTTATTTACGAACGCGCCAAGGATCAGGCGCATATACGCATAGACAGGAAGACATCTCGCGGTGAAAATCTCATAGCTGGAGCTGATACGGATCGTCTAATAAGGCACGAGCTGTCGGAACGCCTTGAACGTCGCCTTTTGGCTCTACATTCGGAGCTGCTTGGTTCACGTTGGGTAAATCCTCCCACCATCTCCCTGAAACACTCCCGTAGATCTCGTCGTGCCGCTCCAAGTGTTCCGTCGATTGAAGACCAGATGCCCATTATATCCATGGCAGCCACCCTATTGCACCCAATCAGGGTGCGCTCCGCCGAACAACTTTCAGGCAACTCCAACAAGACGGTCAGGCATGCATGGATCACTCGATTGTTTGGCCTCGTCAACCCTCCAACTGGGATGATCTGCAACGCGTTTACGTTATCCGAGCTTCTAACTGATCGAGCCCCAGAACGATGCATTCAAGGCTGGATTAATGAATATATCTGGTCGTTGAAATCGAGCAGGAAGTGTCCAGAGCTATTCTTATCCATGTTCGTTATGGGTCTATCCTTGTCACACGAATTGGGAACACAATACCTTCGACCCCTCATTGGTTATGGGCACTCTGCTGAACTTCGCGCTATTGCTTACGACCTTTCTTGCTTGTTTGGTCACGAGAATCGCCCGAGAGTTGCTAAATGCATCTGTGCTTTGGGGTGAGTCGTACGAAGCTACAGTGTGGCCAGTGGAACCGAAAGCTTACTGCATAAATACACAGATATATCGTGCACCATAAGCTCAAGATTGACATTGCCATCTTGGTTCACCTCGTGGAACGAATCACGCGCGAAGCAATCCTCGCCGAACGAATGGTAGTTTCCTCACAGCGGCTAAATGGGGTCTCTGGCCTCATCATGCCGCTGTCCTGGGTAAGGAGCCTGATCTCATACCCAAGGTTGAGCCCCCAAATGTTCGATGCGGGCTTGATTTATGACCTAGCTCTGTGCATCGGTGGGGTCATCCGGAGGATTAAGGATGGAGTGCCAGGTTAGTCGCTAGCTTGAGCTTCCGTTAAATGGCGCGTATGCTCATAGATCTTAGCTCACTGGAAGACGCCAAGTACCGAGCCTTGGAGACATTCTGTATCATCTCTATCTATTCGCCTGTAAGCCTATACTTCACCGAAACATATAAAGGGTATATAATGATGAGGCCCACGCTTTAGGTACTGGTGTCTCGCTTTGAGTAAGGCATGCAAGATTCTTGGACGCACCTAATGCTTACCACTTTTTTGTTCCTCTCTAACAGTTATTGTGAATATTCACCCAAACCACCGAGCCCTTCAAGCTATCCTAGGTACTCTACAACGAGGAATAGAAAATCCGGGCGATCGATTCGAATGCGAAGCCCTGCACGACGGGAGCGAGGAGAGCAAGATTGAAACGTGCGTCTGCGAACTTATTCATGCCCTTTTACAATGTCTGATTACGAGCCCTGCAGAATCACGGCAGGATACGATCAGCAGAGCTGCCTGCTTGTTTTATCCCAGACACTCCAACACGAAGAACTTGTACTCCTCGCCCAGTCTGGCGCACCGTATTGTCCGGCGAAGCAGCGATTTGTCTCTAGGACTATCGCCTTTGACAATTTGCTCGACTTGGGCCAGAAATTGTTCGGACGTGCAGCAACTACAGAACCTATTCCCGACTCCCGAGCTGAAGATGATGGCTCGGCACCACGCGACGTTGCGCCAGTAGATCCCGCTCAATCCCATGAGGAGCATACATCCCCCGCTTTGGGGCCCGTCGAACCCGAGCCGACAGACGGGCCAAACCAAGCGGCGAAGCATATACAACAGTGGTGGCGTCGACACCGTGAACGACAATACCTTCTGGAGTCTTCTGAATTGAGCCAGGAAGCCCAATACTACCGACGTCTCAGCCCCCTCATCTCCAAGCATATAGTCGGTACATCGAAGCGGGAGAAGTTGTTCCGCAAAGTACTCCGAGGTCCCGGGATATTGGTAATCCTTTCGGTCGAAATGTTGAGCGAACAACTCGATGAATCCTTGTACACGACGCGCCTCGCCCTCCAAGCATCCAACATTGATGCCAAGGTCATTGAGGCGCTCCAGAAGCGTCTAAAGGCTATCGGGCAAGTACTCATCCCCAATGCCTGGCCGACTGGCTGTAGGCTGATACATGATACGTGTAGGGGGTTCCACAAAATTGTTGATACCCTACGGAAGGCGCTGTCGGCCGACTCGCCTCCTGAGGCCCTCAAAGCCAGTAACTTGTCGATGATCAAAACACGATTTACTCAAAATGCGAAGGCTCTATTTGGAGATGTCAAGAAGTCTAAGGTTTTACAAGACACTGAAGCACTTGCCGCGGCGGAAGAGTTACTCTCGCGTGGAACGAATGCGGTTAAAAAGGCTCGAGCAGCATGATTTCTTAGCTTGACGACCTCGGAAATGTAATTGCCCTTTTTTCTTTGATGTAAATATGGGTTCAATAGGTAGCCCGCAACATAAAGGCGAAATAGTCACAGCAGTGAAAGATACGAGTGTCGCGCTGGAACAAACAACCAATCCTCATGCCTAAGCGCCAACTAGGTGGTATAGCTTATATGATCCCGAGTTTCCACGACAGGTATATCCAGCCGTTGCATTACAGTACGCAGAATAGTCTATGAGTACATCGAGGCGTTTTGGTTTACCCCAGCCCCTTTGATATCGTCGGTGAACTCTAATTCTTGCCAGTCCGCCGCGAATTGCTCCGTAATCCCAAGCACCGTGATAATCTGTCATCCAAGCTTTAGCGAAGGTAGAACACAAAAACCACACAGCAAAATACTGTACCAAACAGCCGATGGCTTTTGTCATTTTATGGACCAGGTGGCAACGATAACCCAATGAGCGATAGCCACCCAATCAAGTTCCCGGGGTGCGTAAGAACAATTCCCTTTTTAGAATAGTAGTTGCCACTCAATACCAAAGACAAACAGGACCCTGGTTGTACGTAGCCACCCGAACCGCCAGGCGTCAAACCACTGCTCGCCCGTCTCCCGTGGTAATCCTTGGCCGCTCAGCTATTGCAGCATGTCCTCCGCGCCCACGTCTGGGCGGTGGCCCGTCGTACTATCGGGTCGGGCAATCCGAGAGTTGAGGTACCTTGGGAGAGACCAAAAAACCCTCGACCTCGTGCGCAAAAAATTTCAGTAAGCAAACGTACACAGCTCATCAACGTATAAAGTTGACCCACCATTTTCATTCCATGTAGAGAGCTATCTTCCGGTCAGTTTACGACAGACAACTACCTCGCCATTCGAGGTACTGCAGAAAACATCCCTATATACCGTGCGAGGCTGGGCAACGATTTACGAATCATCTACCAAATTGACCTAGTCGCCGACCCTGATGCTCGGGTATGACCACCTCGCTCTTTATCGTTATAAATCTAACCGGTGACTAACAATACTAGTACGACCATCAAGGTATGGTGAAGCTCATATTCCCAAACCAAGGTGCTCATTGTCTGTTCTAGTCATCAAAGCATTTTCGGTGTCACCGAGGGCTCGAGTATCGTATGATTTCTGGGTGAAAGTATCTAAATATCTCATCAGGCAAGGCGCCGAATACCAAAAGCGGTAAGTGTCTGACTGGCGTTGCTTCGGGACCGGGTTAAGCGTTTGAGATATGTTTTAGCTGTATTGCGCGAAATGCAGATCCGGGCACCTCGACTTATGCGCCCCAAGCCTTTGTGCATCAAAAATACAATAATATATTCATCGACAACAACTACGTCTTTGAAGGAGAGGTTGACTTGGCCGAAGTGAGTTTGACCAGTCCTTTGACATGGCCTGCACCTGAACCGCAGAATTCAGTTGCATGAGACACTTGTGTTAGTGATTTAACTAGACCCACACTCCCTCAAGACTGACACAGGTGTCGTGGATCGATAGTTTAGAGAAGTTCACGCCAATCACCAAATCCTTATACAACTGTCAGCTGGTTTTTCGGCCTGTGGTTTGACCTCGCGATGACTCCTCGCCTGACTGTAGCAATACTCGCGGATATGGAGGCCGTATTGCCAATGGCGCTCAAGTATGCATTTCTATCCGCAACCCCGAACGTAATGCTAACACGCCCATTTAGCCCGGATGAAAAGCGAATCGTACGGCATCAAGGTACCTCAGTTGTCGTTGGGAGGAGCGGAACCGGTATATTTCAATAGACTGAAACCACCAATATTTCCCCTGACTATGCATTTGCAGGGAAGACAACTGCGCTTATATACAAGCTACGGGCCAATGCCCAAGCTGCAGCTCTGCTCGACAACGAACCCCCTATCCGCCAGCTATTTGTCACTCGTTCTCGCGTCTTGACACAACATATAGCCCGCAACTATCGAGGACTACTCGAGTCCAGCGAAATTGCGCATAAAACCCGGGAAGAGCTCGCTGAAATTCGGAAGAATAACGGGAAACATCGGCAGCGCGAACTCGTAGAGTTTGATAACGAGGTTGATCTACGTGACGACCTCCCCGATCAATTCAGCCGTTTAGAAACCTCTCATTTCCCCCTCTTTATATCGTTTGATAAGGTATGTAGCAACATCTCGACGCAAAGTAATGTGTCCTCATTTGTCCACCCCGCCACACCCGCGAAGTTATGCTCGCTCCTGGAAGCCGATATTGAGTCGTTGCATGGGGGAAGATGTGCGAAGCGCTCGATGATCGACTTCACGTAGGTCCCTCGACTTGTGTTACCCGGAGCAATTGATTTATTTTGAGTCTAGCGACTTCAAATACGGCTATTGGCCGAAATTCGATCATATCCTCACTCGTAACTTGGATCCCGGGCTTGTTTTCTCCGAAATACTTGGCGTTATCAAAGGGAGTGGCGAGATCCCCAGCAGAGACGATTATGTGTCAAACCTGAGTCACAGAAAGTCCCCGTTGCTTTTGCATGCTCGTGATCGGGTATATGCGCTATTTGAGGCATATTCAAAGGAGGCTCGCGCCCGGAACCAGATTGATGCTGCCGATAGGTATGTTTGAACCCAGCGCATTGTAAACGCAGCCAGCTTATTTTAATCACCAGAATCCGCGCAATACTCACTGCTCACGACTCCAGCCCATTGCCTGAGGCCTCTCAAGTTGAATATATGTGAGCAGCTCGCGGTGCTTAATTAGATTTCAACAAAACACGTGACTCAAATCCTCGCTCAACCAGCTTTGTCGATGAAGTTCAAGACCAGTTGATACTTGATATTCACTGTGCGTTATACACACTTTTCTTTGGCATGCTTAGCCCGGGCTGAAATGTGCCTGGGCAATGAAGTATTGCAATCACTGTGCTCAAATCCAAATGGCGGCTATTGGTGCGGGGACACCGCACAGACCATCAACGTTGGTAGCTCTTTCCGAATCAAGGATCTCAAGGCGTTTATCTACCAGGATATGGTACGTTTGAGCAATAACGGTCGCACTCAAATTACTGAGAACTCGCACTCTTGTAGCTATCATATGGCAGATCGGACAGTGGACATAAAGCTCCTGCTCCATTCACGACCTTTGAGCTGAGCGTGAACTTTCGTAGCCATGGTGGCATTGTTCGATATGCCGCGTCACTGGTTGAACTCATTTATACTTTGTTCCCAAATTCGATCGATCACATGGAGCCCGAGACTGCTAGAACCCCTGGTCCCGCACCCCTACTATTCATTAGCCCGCAAGACGACGAGAGCACGTTTGTGCGCTATCTCCTAGGTTCGAGGTGCGTATCTCAGAGTTTGGTCTACTACGTGACTGGATTGGAATATTCATGAGGTGACCCTTGTCAGGCCCGATGATGATGCTCTGTTTGGCGCCCATCAAGCGATCGTTGTTCGATCGGAATCAACAGCAAGCTCACTCACTAAACAGCTGCAGAAACGATGTACTGTTTTAACACTCTTGGAGACTAAAGGTGCGACCCTACATGCTTTGACTACTTCATAGCTAACATCTTTACTTTTCAGGACTCGAGTTTGACGATCTTATCATCTATAATTTCTTCTCAGAGTCGGCAGCTCCGGCTTCTAGCTGGAGGACTATTCTCGCGCTTACAGGAGAGGCTAGAAATGGTCGCATATATTATGACAAGCATACTGTGCTACCATCCACTTCGCCCACGTTGTGTGCAGAGTTGAAACAGTTGTACGTTGCTGTTACACGGGCGCGCCACCGATGTTGGTTATGGGATTCGGGAGAGGTCGTCAACTTGACGAAGGTGAGCTCTTAATCACGCCTTCATGAACCTGGTTCGGTATGAACAGCCAATTTATGTATGTGATACCCTCGACAGACATTTTGGTCGAACTTTGGGCTCGTTGAACTCGCCAACAACCTGGAGCGGGTGGCTGAATTTGCTGGTAGGGAGTGCAAGTAAGGTCGTGACTTTTTGCCGTTTAACCGACCGCCTTCCTTTAACAGTTTCGTCAAACGATTGGCAGGAATGGATACACAGAGGCGAAGAATTTTTTTCCAGTGGACTTTACGCTCTTGCCAAAGCATCCTTCGACCGCGCTGGCCAAAACAATGAAGCTTTCATCGCTGACGCGTACTATCACATGTCGGAAGCGAGGAAGACTCAATACAAACGCGATCACCTCAAAGCTGCAACAATGATGGAAGACTGTGCTCAACGTACAGGGGCGGAGAACTCGAGCAACGTACTTTGGTATCACGCAGCAACTTGCTTCGAAGCTGCCGGAGAAATTCCTAGCGCTTCAAGGTCGTATCGGAACGGCAAGATGTATGATCGCGCCGCCTTGGTGTCATACGAACACCAAAATTTCGACGATGCTCTTTTGACACTGTTGCCTTATTCCGATAAGATGGACGTTTTAACCTTCGAGAAGATCCGGGATGCTTCTCGCATGCACTACTTGCGCGCGTCCAACTTTCGGTGGGTGTTAGACTCTACGCTGGTATTATAAGAGAATATTCACATTATTTTCGTACAGTAAATTACGGAAACTCTTTGGCGACGATCAGAATGCATGCATCGAGTACGCCCGCTCGTCCGGGTATCCCGCACAACTGAAAGACTTGCTCAAAGAGAGTAGTCGTTTTGAGGATCTGGCCGATGTTTACCTAGCGGAAGGGTCCCCAGCCGAGGCTACGCAGTACCTACTCAAAAGCGCAACACAGCCTTCTTCGGTCTCTCGAGTTGAGGAGATAGCTTTCAACTACTTTTGGCTTAACTTGGGCTTGGACTCCACTCCAGACATGAAGATTCGCCGACAAGCGTTGCAACTTTTCGAAATTCTATCGCCGTTTGAAGGGAAGCTAGGCAGATTCATGGCTTTCGATGTAAGGTCCGGTTTCCATCGGGTCGGTTTGCTTATATTATCATTGCTCCACCTTCACAGCTGAACCTCTTCAAGGCGTCTCTTGGGCAAGCAACAATTAACCTCGATCTACTTGACAGCAAGGACTTGCAGCAGCCGGAGTCGAAACATCGCCTCGTCCTTGGGTATCACCTGGCACTTCAGTGTAGGACCTTTGAGAATCTGCTCGACATAGTTGAGGTTCTTAGGTATCTAAGCAATTGGCGCAGATATGTGGATAGTATCTACTCCATAACGGAACTCTCTAGCCCAAGTCAATTTAGCCGTGTTCAGCAACTCTTAGGCTGTTCGATCCCTACCAAAAAGCCTCGCACCGGTGGCACTTTCGTACATATTGCCAGTAGCTCCCTTATTTACAACGGCGCCAAGGATCAAGCGAGCATTCGCATAGACAAGAAGACATCCCCCGGCGAAAACCTTGTAACTAGAATCGATGCGGATCGTCTAATCAAGTATGAACTCTCGGAACGCCTCAAGAACCGCCTCTTGACTCTACATTCGAAGTTGCTTTGTTCGCCTTGGGTTAGTCCTCCTACGATCCCGAACCTGGAACACTCTACGAGGGCTCCTGGTGCCAGTTCAGAGGCCCTGAAATTTGAAAACCAAATCCGTGTTCTATCCATGACGGCCGCCCTCTTACACCCAATCAGGGCATGCTCCACCGAACGACTTTCAGGCCATTCCGACAAGACGGTTAGGCATGCGTGGATCACTCGACTGTTTAACCTGGTCAACCCTCCAACGGGGATGATCTGCAATGCGTTTGCATTGTCCGAGCTTCTAACTGATCAAGCCCCGGAACGACGCATTCAAGGATGGATTAACGAACATGTCTGGCCGTTAAAATCGAGCAGGAAGCACCTAGAGCTATTTTTATCCACATTTATTATGGGTCTATCCCTGTTGTGCGAGCTAGACAGCCATGGTGTACCACACTCCAAAATACTGCAGCCTCCGAACCGCGCTCGATCCTTCGTCGGCTGTGGACACACCGCTGAACTTCGTACCATTGCCGCCGACCTTTCTTGCTTGTTCGGCCACGAGGACCGCCCAAGAGTTGCCAAGTCCATCTGCGCCTTGGGGTGAGTAATATGAGTCGGAATGTAAAAATAATGTGGAAAGCTCACCGCATACACCCGTAGGTATATTGTATATCACAAGCTCAAGATTGATATGGCGATTTTAGTTCACCTGGTGGAACGAATTACACGTGAAGCAATTGTTGCTGAGCGAATGGCCGTTTCGCCACAGGGGCTAAACGGAATTTCTGGCCTCATCATGCCGCTATCATGGGCAAGGAACGTGATCTCGTACCCCAGCTTGAGTCCACAAATGTTCGACGCAGGTTTAATTCATGACCTAGTCTTATGCATAGGGGGCATCATCCGAAGGATTAAGGATGGAGTATTAGGTTCGTCATTGACATGGTCCGTGATTGGACAATGTGCATGTTCATCGCTCTTATTTTTAGCCCACTGGAAGACGTCAAGCACCGAGCTTTGGAGACATTCCGCGTCGTCCCTATCTATCCGCATGTAAGCATATACCCACCCGAACATAAGCGTGACGTCTAATTGGATGATCGGGCTAGGTATTGGTGTCTTGCTCTGAGTAAGACATGCCGCGCCTCGCATGTGCCTAGCGCTCACTATGTCCTTCCCCCCTCTAGTTATCGTGAATATTCACCCAGATCATCCAGCCGTTCGAACCGCATTGGACACCCTACGGCAAGGCACAGAAAATTTGGGCAATCGATTCGAATGCGAAGCGCTGCTTGGTGGAGATGAAGAAAGCAAAATTGAAGTGTATGTCCGGGTACTACTTCATCCCCACCTTACAATATCTGATACCGTGTTTCGCAGGATCAAGGCGGCATATGATCAGCGGAGCTGTCTATCGGCTTTAGCCGAAACACTTCGACATGAAGAACTCATGCTTCTCGTCCAACGCGACGAGCCCTATTGTCCAGCGAAGCAACAATTCATCTCCAAGACCGTCGCATTCGACAACTTGTTCGACTTACGCCAGATATTATTTGAGCGCTCGACAAGTCCTGAACCGGTTCCTGATCCCCAAACTGGGGCAGACGACCCAAGACCACAAAACCATCCACCAATGGACCCTACCGCATCCCAGGAGGAACGACCACCGTCGATTGCAGAGCCTGTCGAGGTGGCGGATGGAGCAACTCAGGCAGCTACGCTTATACAACGGTGGTGGCGTCGACATCGTGAGCGATATCCCGTGGAGTCTTCTAAACTGAGCCACGAAGCCCAATACAACCAACGCCCCACCCCCATCTCCAAGCATATAGTCAGTACATCGAAGCAGAACAAGTTGTTCCGCAAGGTACTCCCAGGTCCTGGGCTGCCGGCAATTCTCACAGCCGAAACATCGGGTGAACAACTCGGCGAATCCCCACACACTGCGCGCATTGGACTTCAAACGCCCAACGTCGACGATGGGGTAGCCGAGGTTCCCCAGAAGCATCCAAATAATGGGCAAGTCATCCCCAATGCCTGACTTGCTGACTGCGGGCTAAAATGTGACATATCCAGAGGGTTCCATAAAATCGCAGAGACTCTGCGGGGAGCACTATCGGCCGAGTCCCCTCCTAAAACTCCCAAAGTCAGCAAGTTGTCGGTGGTCAAGACGCTCTTCACGCAAAAAGCGAAGGCTGTATTCGGGGGTGCTAAGAAGTCCGGCGTTTGAGAAGACGTTGGAGCTCCTGCCACGGCGGAAGGAACTCACGCGTAAGATGAATGCTGGGCGAACGTCCACCCCCATATCTCCCCTGCTTCTGGGTGGAGGCTGGTTAACCTGACTAGGGCGAACGTGGTTCTTTTAGCTTGGAGTTTTAGAGATGTATGTAATTGCATTACCCTTTTAGTGTGAAGATGCGTCAGCCCCGGTCCAATGAGACGTACCCCTCGTAACCCGTGAGCTAGACTAAGCGCCGATTAGTTTACGTGGCTCATGTGGCTATTCAAGTTTCTGTTTGTGGGCCGAATCCGCAGGTATCCAATTATTTGCATGATCTACGAGTACATCGAGGCGTCTTGATTTGCCCCGGCCCCTTTGATATCGTCGGTAAACTCTAACTCCTTCCAGTCCGCCTCGAATTGCTCCGTAATCCCGAGCACAGTGGTAATCTGCCAACTAAAGCATGAGCAACGATAGCATATAAACAACCACAGTGACGTACGTGAGACAGTTCGAGGGGCTCCTTCTCCGCGATCGCCAACGCTTGCGCACCTCGCACCAGCTGCTTGATCACTCGTCCGTTGAACGCTTTTTTCGCGAGCGTCAACAAGTCACTATGGGCGACGTATAGAGGCCGTGATAGTCTAGTGTCTTTGGGTTGGCCGACTTCGACTCCCGCCCGGCTGAGGAACTGTATGGAACGATGAGTCAAGTATATGCGCGGATCTCTGAAATTGACCGTACCTCTTTCCAGATCAGCAACCTCGAGTTTTGGTCGAGATCAGGATAATGAAGTGCGATCGAGAATCGGCTGGGAACGCGGTCTCAGCTTCACCAACAAGAGCGAAACGTGGGACACTCACGAGACGAATGCTTTATCGAATGACCGAATTCGGTTGGTTGTCAAAATCAAGACTATCATATTCTCCAAGTGAGCCATTATTCTCGGCAGACTGTAGTATTTACTCACCTCCCGTGTGGTATTCCAGCAGGCGCAAAAACACGCTCACAAGACTGTTGCGCATCAGATCATGCGTGTTACGAGCTTCGAGGAACACATCGGCCTAGGTTAAACCCAATTTAGTTTTTCTTCCCAACTTTACCCGATCCAAAACGTACTTCGTCAATCAGAACCACAGCTTTCCATGCAGCCGTCATCTAGCAAACTATTAGAGGCCGGTATGAAAATGAAGGGAAACACACTTACCTCTAATATATCGTTCAACTGCCTCTCCAGCTGAGCAGCCTGGATCCCCAGTTCACCCGAGGAAACGACGTAGAGCGGGCACTATCCAAAAACATTAGCATATGCTCTCTAAGGATGACCACAAGCCGAACCTTCAAATGTTCCGAAATCGCCTCGGCCGTGAGAGTCTGTGAAACCAAGTTAGATGTGCTTATAGCATGTGGTAGTATTGAGATGAAGGTACCTTCCCAGTTCCTGCGGGAAAAGGGTCAGATCTATTGGGCTATTAAAACACCAATCACCAACTACATACCAGGCTTCCCGTGCAACACCATAACCATCCCCCCACCCTTCCCCGCTACCAAATCCTTAGCAAGCCCATCTCCCTGCCCAGCATGCGTCTCAACCAGCGCCTTGATCATCTTTTTATACTCTTTCTTCAAAACCAACTGATCAAACGCCATCTCGTCAAATACGATCTCTGCCAGATTCTCCACGAGGATAAGACCCCAAAGTTTGGCCGTAAAACTCCAGCCGTAATGGGCGGGCGGGGTAAGACAGAGGATATCGTCTGGGAGCGGTTCGGTCGGCTGGTACTCTTCAACGTTGAGCCGGTTTCGGGGGGGAGGTGGAGTGTATTGGTGCATGGGGAGAGGGGGTGGGTAGGCGTATGCTCCCCTGTGATTTACATTTGTTAGTGCTCGGATAAGTGGGAAAAGTGGGAAAACGTACATTCCGTTGGGTCCTCCAGCCGCATTTGCGTTGAATCGGTAGAACCCTGCCGCGTCTACTATGACTCTCCCTTTGGCCTAACCAGAATCGTCAGTCACATGCGATAGGCAAGACGAATAAGGGGTAACCTACTGGACGCCTGGTATATCCCTGCTGAGTTTTAACGGTAATAAATGCATTGTATCTAAGGTGATGCACCCCTGCAAACTATGATAATCTTAGTAATGGAAGCAAGTCGCTCCTTGCAATGCTACGTACTTTCTCGTACAATTTGCCTCGATCTGGCGATCGCGGTTAGTAAACCGGGGTAAAAAGGTTGTAGCGACACACACCTATTAATTGCCTACGAACTTGGTCGGAGAGCACCTTGATAGGAAGTTGACTGACTTTCATAAGTCCCTGCGCCAGCGTGAGCACACACAAAGCAAAAACCGTTATATAAGAGGACTTGCCTTGAAATTCTTCACATCCACCGAAACATGGTTCTGCTTGAACACCTTCCCGTTCCAAGCATACTTGATACCTTGCATATTGAACGCCTTTCCACTGTCCAAATATTCAATAAAAACGCGCCAAACCCAAGAATATCACCAGACTCACTCGTTCCCGTATCCCCACGACTCGACCCGCACACCCGCCGGATATTCTGTCGCGTCGTCTTCGACCTCGACCACCGATCCAGGCGCACATAACGTCCATAACAACTTGAACGACATGTACCCATCCTCTTTGAGCCGCTCAAGTTCTTCGACCGTGTCCCGGAAATGCTCTTCGATAAACTTGACTAAGATATAGAGTTGTTCGGGCGCGGGAAGCGGAGGCTCAGTGGGCATTGGAGGGTCCTCTTTGACAAGGATGGGAGGCGGGAGTGTAGCACTATCGGTATCCGACTCTGCCTCATCGACTGGCGCTTGCACCGCGTTTGGTTCTAGTGCGTTCTCCAATCCAGGAACCGGAATCAGAGCGGGAGCAGCCAAGTTCTCGAGCTGAAGCGTGCCGGTAGGGGTAGGTTCGGGCACCTCGGGCCTGGCCGGTGCAGGCGTAGGTTCGGGGTCGTCCCTGATTGTGGGTTCGACTGCGAGCTCCTTTAAGCGGGGGAGCCGCAGGAACAAGTCGCGCGCGTCAATTCCAGGTTGGCTTTGGACTAGGCCATCCGCGCCTTTCAGGCTTTCCTCGGACCTAGTGGGTCATAGTCGTCAGTAGACGCGTCCAGAGTGGTTTTTCGAGGCGACTTACCTCAAGAAATTGATGAGTGCTTGACTTTTAAAATCAATCCAAGTGTGGTCGTCCGTACCTGGGGCCGAAGGTCGGTGCAATGCTAAAAACTAAGTACCTCACGGCACTCACTAGGCCCAAAAACTCCATAGACGCGATTACAAGCCTTGAATATCAGTCGACCATTGGCACTTACGTGCGTACTCGACGGCTTGAGCTTCCTAGTAAGCCAATTCCCGAGAGTGTACTGATCCCTGTACAGTCACAATTGTCAAGAGCCGTCACGCTCGCCAGAAAAAACCAGTTTACCAGACTTGATCGATGCTTGCATAATATGCCTTTGGATCAATTTCTTCCTCCTCGTCCCAGTCATCCTCCCTAAAACCTGGAGGAGTAGGTGCACCCCAAGAAGGGCCAGGGTAATACGGGGGTGCACCTCTTCGTGGTCTCCTTGGTGCCATGTATGTAAGTTGATTTGGATTGTTAAGGACACGCGGAGAGGGCGAACACGGGGTGATGGCTCAGAGGAAGACGATCTCTCCGAGATATAGCCATCGTGTGGAATGGCGAGCGCTAGGCGTGGCATTGCTTATTAAGTCGTCCCACACGGTGATTGGATACGGTGTGGACGTTTGGAGTCAGATGACACTGCGAGCACTTCTCCCATCATCGGACGGAAATTAGACTCCAGGCGCTCGTGCGTGGTATGGTTTGACTCCAGTGAGCGCCAGTCTTTATCGTGGCGCGCTCGTGCTGTTCGTCGAAGGGGCTGACTCGGGACTCAGCGTCCCACATTGATTAACGCCAGAGATGAGATACAACGCGCATTGCGCGGCAGCTTGCCTCACCAGAATCCAGCTTCCAACATGACACGCTCGGCCGAGAGAACAAGGAGGATTCCAGATGGTCTCCTAGCGACAAACTAGCCAAGTTGAGCGAATGTTGGCGGGAGATCACGTGATATGACGCTCTTTTAAATGACATTTAGCTAGGCGCTACTCTCAGATGACTGAAAGAGCACCCTGCAGAGTCTCAGTCTGTGGACACGCCACCAACAAATAATACCTACAAAGCTCCTCCCATGTAGCCTCTGAGCTTGCAAGGGTCGCACAAAGGGCTGAGAGCCCCCTTTCCTCACTTGTTCTCGAAGAGTTATTATAAGCTGAGCCCATCGGTTGTTAATTATTCCCCTTCTCCCCAGCAATGAATGCTAGGCAGAAAACTCATCTGTTGAACCCTTACAGAAGTGCCCCGTTCCTAAATGTTACTTCTTAGATTCGTTCCACAATTCACTAACATCATTACAGCGCAGAGCGCAAGCTTTCGCCTACGAAGACACCGATACCCCTTGATTCGTTCCAGCCCCCTTGATATCGTCAGTAAACTCTAGCTCTTTCCAATCCGCTTCAAACTGCTCCGTAATCCCAAGAACCGTAACAATCTGCCACCACAGCTCAATAACACCGAAATGTAAACCAACAGAAAACGACATACGTGGGACAATTCGAGTGGTTCCTTCTCCGCAATCGCCAACGCTTGTGCACCTCGTACCAGTTGCTTGATCACACGCCCGTTGAATGGCTTCTTTGCGAGCGTCAACAAGTCACTGTAGGCGACGTACAGAGACCGTGACGGTGCAGAGTCTTCTGCCCCGCCGACCTCGACCCCCGCACGACCGAGGAACTAATATAAGATAATAAGTAAAGTATACGCGCGGATTTTTAGGAACTTGAATGTACCTCTTTCCAGATCAATAGCCTCGAGGCCTGGTCGAGATCGGGGTAATGAAGTGCAATTGTGAATCGGCTGGAGACGGGGTTTTAGTCGAGTCGCTTTAAGAAAATACAACAAATGCTCACGAGACGAATGCTTTGTCGAACGAGCGGATTCGATTGGTCGTCAAAATCAACACTGTCGTATACCGTGAGTTAATTGACTTTTATGAATGAACCAGTTTTTTTTACTTACCACCCGTATGGTATTCAAGCAAGCGCAAAAACACACTCACAAGGCTGTTGCGCACTAGATCATGCGTGTCGCGAGCTTCGAGGAATACGTCCGCCTACATCCGAGTTAGTTTAGTTCACGCGACAATTGATATCTTACTTCGTCTATCAGGACAACAGCCCCCCACGCAGCCGTCATCTAACAACAATTCAAGCCGAGGTCATACGACGACTTGAGAGAAACAACACTCACTTCTAATGTATCGTTCAATTGCCGCTCCAGTTGAGCTGCTTGGATTCCCAACTCTCCAGACGAGACGGTATATAGCGGGCACTATTGAGTGTGAGCATAGAACCACGGTTAATGGCTTCAACTCGGACCTTCAAATGTTCTGAAATCGCCTCGGCGGTAAGAGTCTGTTGAAATCCAAGTCAGACATGGCCACAAGCCAAGGCAGGGTTAACGGTGGTGTACCTTTCCTGTTCCTGTTGAGGATATGATTAGAGCACTAATTCACGAAAATATATGACATGCACTGCGTACCAGGCTTCCCATGCAGCACCATAACCATTCCCCCACCTTTCCCTGCTACCAAATCCTTAGCGAGCCCATCCTCATGCCCAGCATGCGTCTCCACCAGCGCCTTGATCATCTTCTTGTACTCTTTCCTCAACACCAGCTGATCAAACGCCATCTCGTCAAACACAATCTCTGCCAGATTCTCCACGAGAAGAAAACCCCATCGCTTGGCCGTAAAACTCCAGCCTAAATGCGTCGGTGGGGTCAAGCAGAGAATATCATCCGGAAGCGGTTCAGCCGGCTGGTACTCTGTGACAGTGAGCGGGTTGCGGCCGGGAGGTGCGCGGGAATCAGATCTCCTGCCATATGGCCTTGGTGAGCTCGTAGCTGATGAGGGAAAGAACTGAGAGGGGCCAAACCTCCCTTCAGGTCCTCCAGAAGCGTTTGGGTTGAATCGATAGAACCCGGCTGTGTCTATCATGACTCTACCTTTTGCCTAGGCAAATTGTCAGATATGTTCAGAGCATGAGTAAGAAGTTGGCTTACTGGGCGCTTGACATATCCGCACGCAGTATTGATGTAAATAAGCCCATTGTATGCAAGGTAATGCATCCCTGCAAACTGTGACAACGTCAGTATAGTAAAATTGCGTTTGCGATCTCACGTACTTTTTCGTATAATTTTCCTCGGTCTAACCGCCGAATTCAGTTAGCAACGTCGGAAAAGAGAGGTTGTATTGGCACACCTATTAGGTACTTGCGAACGTGGTCTGAAAGCACCTTGATGGGGAGTTGGCCGAGTTTCATAAGACCCTGTGTTGAAACAAGCATATAATTATAGCATCGAAATCGCAGCATAAAAGTACTCACCTTGAAGGGGCTCACGCCCACGGAAACATGATTCTGTTTGAAAACCTTTCCGTTCCAAACGTACTTTACGCCCTGCATAGTAAACGAATTTCCACTGCGCTCCGAATGTTTAGTAACCGCCCAGAGCATGATAACCAAAAAACAACCCTTCACTCACTTGTTCCCATATCCCCAAGACTCGACCTTCGCGCCCATCGGAGACCCAGTCGCCTGGTCCTCTACCTCAACCATCGACCCAGGTACACACAGCGTCCACAAGAACTTGAACGATATGTACCCATCCTCCTTGAGCCGTTCAAGTTCTTCGACCGTCTCCTGGAAGTGCGCTTCGATAAACTTGATCAGAATGTGTAGCTGCTCGGGCGCAGAGAGCGACGCTTGAGCCGGTGCGGGCGGGTCAGCTTTGGGGACGGCAGGAGGCGGGAGCATGGCTCCCGAGCTGTCTCCCCCCGTCTCCGCCACTTGTCCACCTGATGATGGAGCAATGCTTTGCGCCGGTCCACTCTCTGACTTCAGAACCAGAAGTGGCACACCATCGGGGTCCAACTCGTCGGTGGAGGCAGGGTCGGGTACCTTGGGCTTGGCCGGTCCGGGTATAGGCGCCGGTTCGTCCTTGATGGTAGGCTCGACAGCGAGTTCTTTCAATCGAGGAAGTCGCAGGAACAACTCCCGTGCGTCGATTCCAGGCTGGTTTTGGAGTAGACCGGCTAAGCCCTTAAAGCTCGCCTCAGACCTTGTGGATTGCAATGCTCAGCGTTAGAGGTGCCATCCTTGGGGGTAACCTACCTCAAAAAATCAACCAAAGTCTGACTTTTAAAGTCAATCCAGGTGTGATCGTCAGTGCCTATGGCCACAACCGATAAGTAGCATACTCAAAAACTAGCCGTAGCACTTACTAGGACCAAAAGCCCCATAAACACGATTAAAGGCCTTGAAAATAAGTCGGCCGCTAGTGCCAGGGGGAGTAGGTGGTTTCAACTTCCTAGTCAACCAGTTTCCCATCGTATATTGATCCCTGTGCGCACATCACGGACGTTAATACCACCGACACCGGCGAAAAAAAAGAGGTAGGTTCACCAGACTTGATCAACACACGCATAGTATGCTTCCGGGTCAATCTCTTCCTCGTCCTCAGGTGCTGTGGGCGGGCCAAAAGACGTCGGAAAGTATGGAGACATGGGTCCTCCTGGCCGTAATACTTGCGGCATGAGATCGCGCGTCCAGGTATGTAAATAGAGCGAGGTAGTCGTGGGGGATGAGAGGTCAGAGGGGGGGGCTTTGACTCAATATATAACCACGGAGAGCGACGCGCGCTTTGGCACTGCATCAAGATGCTCAAGGCGTGCTTGCTAGCGATTGGACGATGGTGCAGTTCCCTCTTCTATAGTATCGCCGGGCGCCCGGGTATATGCTCCCCATTGCCGCATGACCGGGTATCGATTCGACTTGGCGCTGATCGAGATGCTGCCTAGTGCGAGCTCAAGCTGTTTCTCAAGGCCGAGAGCGCTGTTGAATGACTACAGTGAATGAGACATGTTACGAGATGGTGGTCGAGAGAAGCAGCCCCTTGATTGAGTCACGTGACGGAGACTTTCTGGGGTTTATTACTGGGTACGTCGAACGCCAGACTTTTCGAGCGAATTGCACTCGCCAATCGCCTGTTTCACTACTATTTAAGTCATCTACTGCGCTACTTTTACTTCACAGAGCCAATTACTCGCACTGTCGCTTGTCAGTGGCACAACGCCAAGTTTGGAGCTTCATGCGCATGTATTCACATTTCACTTCTATCACACACAGCAGCTATGACTTAGTTGGAGGTAGGATAAGACTTTGCGTTGACAATGTCGACGAATTCGGGCTTGAGCGATGCTCCACCGACAAGGAAACCATCCACGTCGGGCTGAGCGGCTTAAAGTACAGTGTCAGGATTTATGCGGCCTATAAAGCCGAAGCAGAGACTTACCGCTCTCCTTGCAATTACCGGCGTTGACACTACCGCCGTAGATAATACGAATAGCCTCGGCCGTCTCTTGCGAGACATTCTTCGCGACCCATGCACGAGTATCCTTGTGCACTTCTTGAGCCTACCAACCAAGTTCAAGTCAGTATCCGGGCACAATCTATCACACGCCAAGCCACCAAACGCACCTGCCCACACGTCGCAACCTTGCCCGTCCCAATCGCCCACACCGGCTCATACGCAATCACAATCTTGTTCCAGTCTGCAACCTTTTGCGCAACCGCCGCAAGCTGCCTCTCCACAACCGCCAACGTCTTTCCCGCCTCGCGCTCCTCGAGCGTTTCACCCACACACAGGATGACACTCAGTCCAGCGGCGAGCGCGGCCTTCGTCTTGTCCGCGACGAGCTCATCGGTATCGCCAAAGAGCGTGCGGCGCTCCGAGTGGCCGATGATCACCCATGGGATCTTGGCGTCGACGAGCTGGGCTGGGGAGATTTCGCCTGTGAATGCGCCGGAAGAGGCGGTGTAGGAGTTTTGGGCTGCGATTTGGATGTTGGGTTTTGCGAGGGCGAGGGCGGAAAGGAGGTAGATCGCTGGTGGGGCGATTACGACCTCTGACACGGCAATGAATCAACATGATTCCATCGAAAGACGAGTAACTCACCAGTGTTAGAGTCCAAGTTTGCAGCATTGAGTCCCTCGATGATCTTGTTGATGGACTCGACGGTCCCGTTCATCTTGAAATTACCTTTACGCCGGGTTAGTAGGGGCCCTAACAGCATAATGTGCGCGACTCACCGCCGACAAAGAACTTGCGAGCCATGGTAGCAAAAGTGGTAGTGGACGTGTGGTAGCCCGAGAGGACAGGTACTGATGCTCCGCTGAAAGTCTAGGAGCAACCGGAAGCCGTGGGAGCAGACCCCTCAGGGTCCGATCACGAGATATCTATCACTGAAGCGCGCATCTGCCCTCATTCAGCCATCTACCATCGCCCTTTTACCACCACCCACCACCTCACCTTCATCACTCTTCTTACTTCAACCACCTCATACGAACGCGATCCATAGATAATGTCTTGGCAAGGTATGTTTGTGCTTTCCTCCCGCATGTTCACGGCCAATGTGATCTGTATAGGATATGTCGATACCAACCTTTTGGGAACCGGAAAGGTCAGCAAGGCAGCAATTCTTGGCCAGCAAGGCGGTGTGTGGGCTACAAGTTCTGGTTTCACCGTGAGTTGTCTCCTTGGTTCGCCGCCTGTCTGACCTGTTTACCTCAACTTTGGCCTGTTTAACCAGCTCTCGCCAGAGGAGCAACAGAGAGTCATGGAGCTCTTTGCTGACCGTGATAATGCCCTAGCGAACGGTGTGACTCTTGGCGGCACCAAATACTTCGCTCTCCAGGCCAACGAGAGGTCGTTTTATGGGAAGAAGCAGGTGAGGCGCGTGTTCCAACTAAAGGGGTCCGAACTAAGATTTTTGACTTTGCAGGCCGATGGTTGCGTCATTGTCAAGACTAAGCAGGCGATACTCGTCGCATTGTACACGGCGCCTCTTCAGGCCGCCGAGACGACACCCGTTACTGAGGGGTTGGCCGATTACCTCATTAGCGTTGGCTACTAGAGATTGAATCCATAATATGTCCAAGTTAACAATTAACGCTTTTTACATGAACAATCTACACCATTTTCCTTGTTCTGAGTGGCGGGGAGATTCAATCACGATTTGACTTTGTCATTACGTCACGTGCTGCGATCCAATTTGAGTTTGACGTCCATGCCTGATCCTCCCTAGTCTCGCCTTGTTCTTCATACACGTAAAATCGCCTGCCGAGAGTTTTTGAGGAGATTTACTCGAATTTTACATCATGCCGAGCCGTCTGCTTGCGTGCTCGAGCCTGGCGCGGCACGGATGTTCTCGGAGAAACGCATATCGGCATCTCGGTCCTGGCCAAAAACTCCCGGCTCTGCTAGACAACCTCCTTGTACATAGATCTCAATCTACCTTTGTATCGTCTCCAGTCGACCACTCCCAACGCCCAATAAATTTTATATCCAATTCACCCAAGACGCACAAACTCTCACCGCCCGACCCCAAAGACGAGGGATCACCCCATCCCATAGACGATGCCGAATGGGAAATTAGGGTGGGTTAGTCTTCTACAGCGCCTCTTCTTATATCCGGTCTCACCCACACCTAAAACCAGGCCGCGCGATATCTATACTCTCTAGGACACTCCCCGACTTTTTTAAAAACGGACTCACGACCCGATTCGACCACGACAGCGGCACATTTGCACTCGTCGAGGCTGTTCATCCTCCACCAGACTTGATCTATGCGAAGAATATCAGGTTGCGGTATGCCCCGCCCGAGCGACTTCCCGCTCCGTTTCCCGAGGCGTTGCAGATCGAGGGTGAGATTAAATCCCAATGTGGTAAAGAGAGTTACTGATAGGGATTTGGTTATAGGTTTGCCTTTGTATTTCGCGTCGGCCGCAATCGTACGCACGTCGCTCAACACGCTTTACCACGATATGCACCTTGCCTTGAAATCGGTTGATGTCACGTCTTTGGGGCATCGGGAACGCAAATTCCAAGTGGGATTTATCGTCACGGGGTCAAGTCGGGTTGGCGAGTCCAAAGCCGAATGGGACGTGTATGTTCTACTTCTAGTTCCCCAGAGCAAACGACTCAGACCATTGCAGACTAAGCACATACAAATTCTCCCGAAACACCGGCCTCATCAACCAACACGACGTCGACTCGATTCACCCCGCACCACACAGCACAGTATACGACGCGTTCCAAACGTCGCTCCAAAAACTCGGACTGCTATCTCCCCGGCCACCTCCCGAACCTGTACCTCGGGTAGATGTCGGATGTGCAACTGGGCAGAACAAGGGATAGACTAAGTTTGGTTTGATATATCTAGGTTGTTTGATGTAAATTATTGCTGTTTTTGTATTCACCTCTCTTTTAGTCCTTTGGCTCGGGTGCATTTCGGAGAAAGATGTGGGTGTGGTACACGTGACTTGTGCAGAGGCCGGTGTATAAATCACCGATGTCGATGCCGGCCAAGTCATCAAGACCTCCCCCCCCCCCCCGGAATAACACTCTCGATGTCTTCAGACTTGTCTATCCGACCTGCTACGGCCGCTGACCGTCCGGTCCTCTCGCGCATATGCCTTCTCACGGGTAACGCTGGCCAATCCGCCGAATCCCAATACCACATCCCTGAGCTCCTCGGTCTAGTCTACGGGGAGCCATATGTCGTAGTACCTCCCTGCTTTGGGTTTGTCTTAATCGATGGGCATGACGAGATTCTTGGTTACATCTTGGGCACACCAAATACTCGCCAGTTTGAAGCTACCATCGAGAAAGAGTGGTATACTCCTCTCCGGACCCAGGCTCGGTATTCCAAAAACCCATACCCCGCCGATGTAACACCCGCAGACCGGCACATGATAAACCTGATCCACAAACCGGACACAGCACCAGAGGAGATCATCCAAGTGTCTCAGTCACACATCCACATCGACTTGCTACCTCGTGCCCAGCGACAAGGATGGGGTACCCGCCTGATAGGCAAGGCAGTCGAGTACTTGAGAGAGAAAGGAAATGAGTCTTTGTACGTTGGCATCGGTGCGTCCAATCTTGAATGTATGCGCTATGGCTGATGGTTTTCTAGATCCGAGAAACGCGAATGGGCGTGCGTTTTACTTGGCAATCGGATTCGAGTACGTGCCGACTTCTGGTGGAGAGTGTTATCGACTGGATTTTGCCCGTTGGAGGTATTGAACGTGGTACGTTGTCGCGTTCTAGTGATCAAGTTCCGAGGGATAACTGATTGGTACATAACAGATAGAACGTGAATCGTGTGTTGAATTGAAGTAAATCAACATGGTACATGGGTTACATACTCTGCGGGAAAACTGAAAGAGTTCCAGTAACATTTGCCAAGGGTGGTATGCGAGATCAATGGTTTTACTGGACCGATGACGTGCTCGGCGTAAATAGCGACCCCAATGCGCTTTGGCCGTAAAAGCGCCTTGGGCCACTTGAGCCACTTGTAACAGACCATCGTACCCCCTTCACCCCTGCGAAACTTTCTCATACTATCAACGCAGAATTATCTAGGCAAGAAGGCAGCAGTCTAGGGGTTATGACCAACTCGCTCACTTCTACACAGAACTCTCCACAGAATGGTCGAATACAGCTATAGGCGGCCTTCATCCCGCGAGGAACAGGCTCGGACGTACCTTACGGAGCTTGAGGTACTATTCGAACAACACGGTGAAGCCGTTCATCGGGGCGACAAGTCCACTGTTCGCTCTATCGAAGTCAACATTGTGTTCAAAATGCGGCAGCTTGGCGATACCTATCCTGACCCCGAAAGCAAATCGGCGTGGTACGAAAAAGCCGAGGTCTTCGAGGTGGGCAACGATGAAGACAAGAAGAACATCCTAATGCCGCTGGCCCAAGGACTGGGTATCTTGATCGCTGCGCCATTCGCTGTGGCAGGAGGGGCCATATTCGCCGCGGGTGGGATTCTCTATGGTGTCGGTCTGGCGGTGTAAGGCGTGGGCAATTTGCTTACTGGAGGTGTGTTTCAGTAAGTCGATCCGATGGCCGCATATGGTCACTTAGACTGACGGTGCGTAGGTAATCTCTTTTATACCCCAGCTTCCGATCTGCCCAGTTGCCGACAATCCGGCAGCTGTCGGCTAAAATGGCTGAGCAAAAAAGCACAATATTATACTTCTGTGCAGGGTGTAGACTGCGAAAAACCATGTGCCACTTTTCCGGAACCGCTGGATGATATTCTATTGTCATTGTTCTGATGGTTACACTCTGACAAACAAACGACTGGCATATAGGACGCAGACCGTGCACTAAATCGAAGTAAATCCTGGTCGCCTATGACCAGCTACTGCGAGAAGTCTCCGAGTGCGGCCAGCAAGCATCCCAGTTTGTACGTCATGGCAACCAACGCTAGTTCCTTGCAAGTTCCTCGATCATCAGCCGAATTTCACTGTAGGAAGTCGCGGGATTTGGGACAGGTCCCCTGGACTTCCTTGGATTTCCCGACAGTCCCGACGGGATTCC